>JBAMJV010005899.1:0-210000 GCA_037951105.1 Echinarachnius parma
CCCTTCCCCCTTCCCCCTTCCCCCTTCCCTCCTTCCCCCTTCCCTCCTTCCCCCTTCCCCCTTCCCCCTTCCCCTTCCCCCTTCCCTCCTTCCCCCTTCCTCCTCCTTCCCCCCTTCCCCCTTCCCCCTTCCCCCTTCCCCCTTCCCTCCTTCCCTCCTTCCCCCTTCCCCCTTCCCCCTTCCCCCTTCCCCCCTTTTCCCTCCCCTTTCCCCTTCCCTCCTTTTCCCCCTTTTCCCCCTTTTCCCCCTTGCTCGTTGTCATAATCAATGTGTGTGGGTTTGTGAAGGAATTCATTTGTTACAGCCATTAAGCCTGGGTCGGAACGTTCGGAAGACCGGAATCCGTCCGGTGTGTGCGTGTTCCGGTTTTGTTTTCTCCATTCCGGTATTCCGATGAAACAATGTAATACATAAAGAATATCTTATATATTTTGTAGAAGAAAACTATCAGAAGAAAACAAATGACAAAAAAAGCACAAGAAAGACGATGTCGAATGCAACTTACAACGACAAGAAATCTGCTGCGTTTATTATGAAAGCCGATCTAGACTAGTACTAGTAGCTACCCGGCCCGGCGCGCCCCGCAATGCACAGTCATGCGCTATATTGCAGCTGCTACCATACTACCATAGCGCTCAGCTCGAGCTGCACATGTACCTGTTAACGATTCTCAATTAAATGTTGACATCCAGTCCGCCCTATTTCGGTTACTAATGCTCGATACAACCCGCCATATCACTCGTATACTTTGCGTGCAGGTTACGGGTCTATTTTCTTACGCAAGAATCCATCCGCCGGGACTTCCCCAATTCCCGGCGGATGGATTCTTGCGTAAGAAAATAGACCCGTAACCTGCACGTAAAGTATACGAGTGATATGGCGGGTTGTATTGAGCATTAGTAACCGAAAGAGGGCGGACTGGATGTCAACGTTTAATTGAGAATTATCGTTTGATCTAACAGTACATGTGCAGCTCGAGCTGAGCGCTATGGTAGCAGCTAGCTGCATAGCGCATGACTGTGCGGGGCGCGCCGGGCCGGGTAGCTACTAGTAGCCTACTAGTCTAGATCGGCTTTCATAATAAACGCAGCGGATTTCTTGTCGTTGTAAGTTGCATTCGACATCGTCTTCCTTGTACTTTTTTGTCATTTGTTTTCTTCTGATAGTTTTCTACTACAAAATTTTCCGCGAGGCAGTTGAGTTGGCCTGTCTCGCAGCGCGGGGCCTGCCTGCGCTGCCGAAGCTATGGCAGACCTTCTAGTGCGTGTTCGTTCCGTATTATTCATTGGCAGGTTGTTTTTTTATCGGAATACCGGATTCCGACCGGCACAACACCGGCGGATTCCGGAACAAAAAAATTCCGACATGACTCAGGCTTAACAGCCATACAGGCCTTGTTAAACGTACTTCAATTAAATGATGATCATGCAATCAATTAAAGTGAGCGTGCCCATAGGCTACGATTTGAAGATATAACCGCCCGCATAACCGAGCAAAAACGCCCTAAAGTTCCCACCTTCCGCACACCACACGCAATGGACACAATCAGACATTGCATCACACGCACACATAATATCATCATTCTTACCTGTACTTCGGTCACCCTGAGCCCGCCATCAGTCCCGGGGCAAGCCATGCAGACGGTGTCTCCGACCCCTCAGCCAGCATCCCCGCTCGACCGTCCCGGAGCCTTGAAGGTCCGAATGCAATACCTAATTCTAACACCTATTTTTGCCACAAAGGCGTCTAAAACCCTACGAATGCCGACATTATTCCACTAAACTCCTAAACTATAAGCAGCCACAAGGGCACTACTCCACGAAGGAGAATCCTAACAATAACACTAACAATAACAACCCAACTATTGCACCGCAAAGAAGTCCATCGCGTCTTGTGGCGTGAACTTGAGCCTGGCGAGAGAGCGAACGCATGCGAACTACTCATCTCCGAACCTTCGCCTAGGCTATTCACAGACCCGCCTATGGCCTCTGAAACCAGTTCCAGAGTCCATAGGTCGCGGTCAGCCCCTATTCAATAGCGGTCATTATACGGGACCCTGTCCGAAACTATCAATAACATTACATAACTTTCTACCGAGGGATGCGCATGCAACAATCGCGTCGGCCTAGCGTAGGGAGTTGGAAACTCCAGCTAGATATCTATTCAACCTGGCTGGGGGATTTGAATGCAATACCGCCCACTGTTGCCTGGCTGTGGCGCAGGCTGTCTACTACAGCAGTAGCGACCAGTGGTTCCCACTTCCCACAACACAATCAATTGATCGTGCAATTGATCATGTATGATAAATCATGAATCAGGGCCCAACTCGATATGTTTCATCTACATTATTTATTTATTTTATTTATTTATTTTGTTTGTTTGGGTGGGATTTACATTGATCTGTAAAATCCTTTTGGTTCCTAGAGGCTAGGGCCAAGTCTTGGGAGATGTTCCACTTTCATTATTAAACTGTTGACTACACAATTAAAATGATTAAATGAACAATGCAAGATTATGGACTATCTTAGATGTAGCGTTGAGATGAGAGTATGCACAATTGAACTGAGTGATCTTTTATCTAATTGACCATGACCATGACATTGACCCCCTGCAAGTCAAGGACTTTATAGTGATCCATTAACTTGGTAAAATTAAACCAAAATCCCTTGGAGCTATCACTCTTCTCTTGTTCCTTGTTGTTTGGCTTCAAACGAACCTGGGATCCTAGGTCCTACTTATTTATAGTGAAACCTGGATAAACAATTTTACAAAAGAAAGAGGATGTTTAATTCAGTACTAGGCATAAATCGAAACATCCAAAAGAACAAAAGAAAAACAATGAATAGGGTTTCTTGTGAATGTCCCCCATTCAAGGGTCTTTGTAGCTCAATGGTTGAGCTCCGGTGTTGATGACTGTGTGTGTGTGTGTTTGTGGGGAGGGGGGGGGGGGTGGTGGGGGGGGGGGGTGCCCTCCCCTCCCTACCCCCACCCCTCCCCCCTCCAAGGAGGATGCTGTTGAACCAATTATGATTAGCAAAACAAAAACATCTTGGCTGGTTGGCCACCCTACAATATTTTCCCGCTCACAAATTGTTATTTTTTATGAACATACAAGTACTGCAACATTGACAAATATCTAACTGGCAAGGTGTAAAACGTATTTCTTGCTATTGTTATTGTTTCAGCCTTTCAGGTGTCAGATCTAAAATATGTTCTTATAAATATGCTGGTATGCTTTGTCGATGTAGTAGTACAATAACTGGGTTGCAGCTAGTGCATATATATTGCATTGTGTATGCATGTTAGTAGTTTGTGAATATACTGATTAAATTGCACCAAGATTGATAGGATATGGGCACAAAGTGAAAGTCTGTTTAAAAGTAGTCCTACGAAACTGAATATTTTAACAGGCTTGGTGCCAACCAACGACCACTGGATGTTCATTCTTCTTCTTCTGATTAATCTGCCTCCTTCAATCCTGAAGATTTTTGCATATTTTGATTCCACCATTTGGCCACTGGAAACTCAAGATTGTATTGACCACCAATGCAGTAGGATCTATTGCAAACAAGTCTAGATGGTGGGAGTCTATCATATGCATGTCATTTCGACCACCAGGGGGGTGTTTCACAAAGATCCTAAGTGGAACTTAACTCTAAGTTGGACTTAAGACGTATGGAAATACTTGCATTTTTGCATTTGAATATATTTTATTCCAAGGCTACAAATGGCTTTCCATACTTTTTAAGTCCAACTTAGTGTTAAGTTCAACTTAGGATCTTTGTGAAACACCCCCCAGAAGGAAAAGCTCATAAAAAGGAGAGGCCTGATTACAGTCTGTGAAAGCCAAACAATTATTTACGCTCATTGTTTTCGTCAGACATCTTTTGAAAGACGCAGTTTCTTAGCTTTTACTGTATATCCTTGGAATTAACTGTGAAGTCATTGTTTGTAATTTTATATGTTGCAGGATGTTCCTGGAATTGAGTTGTCATGTTTGGTTGTGGACATTCCTTTCCTCTTTCCCAGCATGAAAAATGCACCTTGTCTTCTTTGTAATGTTGTTGAAATCTTTTGATTTAATTGTGAAATCCCGGTTTGTAATTTGTGGCAGGATTTCCTTGTTGTCTTGACTTAGGAATAAATTACTGTGCGTACATTTCTTTCCTCTTAGCTCGACAAAGTACAATTTGTTTGCCTTGTGATGTTCGTGGAAGTGAAACTTGATTCATGAAATGTTGGATTTGATAATTATTACATTTATTCTCTCTTGTGTTTCCGCTATTCATGGATCTGTTTACTTTTTTTGTTGGTTCCTCGTTGCAGATTTACTTTGATTGGCTGGTCAGTCTTTCTGGGTGTGGAGTCTTTTATAGAATAAATTTGAGAGAGTAGGAACATTTTTTGTTTTGTGTATCAGATATATGTGTATCTTTCATTGGATGAACACTTTCTTTTTGGGAATCGTGTCTTGTTTACTCGCATTTTGTAGATATTGACAAGAATATTTCTGATCTGGTGTATATTTATCGTTCACTAGAGCTTTATCAACAATTTCAGTTTGAATTTGGTTCCTTTGAGCATCTTGAGATATCACTTTTACTAATCTAAACATTTGTGGTGATCAAAAGTTGGAAGATAATAATAATTTGTTATATTGGAGCATTTTGATATCACTTTAACTAGCCTGAGTATTTGTTGTGATCAGAACTCAGAAAAGAAAAGATATGGCTTCTAATTCTGACCAAGATGAGGCGAAGCCTGCTTTATTGGAACATGATGGAGACACCACTGATCCGGAACAAAAAGTAGGAGACACCACTGATCCGGAACAAAAAGTAGGAGACACCACTGATCCGGAACAAAAAGTAGGAGACACCACTGATCTGGAACAAAAAGTAGGAGACACCACTGATCTGGAACAAAAAGTAGGAGACACCACTGATCCGGAACAAAAAGTAGGAGACACCACTGATCCGGAACAAAAAGTGGGAGACACCACTGATCCGGAACAAAAAGTGGGAGACACCACTGATCCGGAACAAAAAGTAGGAGACACCACTGATCTGGAACAAAAAGTAGGAGACACCACTGATCCGGAACAAAAAGTGGGAGGCACCACTGATCCGGAACAAAAAGTAGGAGACACCACTGATCCGGAACAAAAAGTAGGAGACACCACTGATCCGGAACAAAAAGTGGGAGACACCACTGATCCGGAACAAAAAGTGGAAGGTAAAATGAGTAAGGAAATAAAAATGCAAACGGTATGATGCTTGTGAATAGCATGTTTGTTTCCCCCTATAGTAAGAGATTTTGTTTACTATATTCATAACCAGTTTTTTTAACCTTAAACCTTTAACCTTGAAGAGTAACTCTCCAAAAAGCATAAATATGCTGTCCTGGAGAGGGCTGTGCTGTGTCATGTGATGTTGGTGCTCCATGGGACGTGATGGTGATTGTTGTCCATGTGCTACATGTACAGTATGTACAGTGAACCTAATACCTATAATTTATGTTCTCGTTTAGCTCATAGAGTCTTGGGCTTTTTCATCTAGTGTAGTTCAGTCCTCTAACTGGTGTATTGCGTATGGGTTGGCAGGCACATTGCAGAATGTTCAGTGCAGTAATAAAATACAAAATACATTTCATGTGTGGTCCAAATAAATTTATGCTGATTCTGGGTCTAACAAGAGAAGTACCTAAACCTAGTAAACATTGATGATGCAGGACTGAGTCAGCTAGAGGACATCTACAATGTTAAATGGCCATTACTAGGGTATGACCATTTTCCATTTTCACACCATTCACACAATATCCTTGGACCACAGTCTTCCTAGAGTAGCTTGACAATGCTAGGGTGACAAGGCTCTATCTGAACCTTGCCACCCAGTCCCCCATGCATTGTCTATGGTTGCACGTCGCCGCTTGCTCCATACAACAGTATGATGATGTCTGTATGAGTGACCACATCTACAATGTCTAGATGAGTGACCACATCTACAATGTCTAGATGGTCACCATAACACAATTTCATTGTAGCACGTAGATTATAGACAATGCATGGATGGCAATAGATTCTCAACCTTGCCACCAATGCATTGTCTATATGATTGCACAGACACAGCCTGCTCCACACAACAGTATGTTACTGTCTGTATGAAGGTGTTAAGAAGATAAACCCTGCACTAGCTTTGCTTTATTGTTGATGATGCAGGACTGAGTCACAGGACTAGTACAGATATTGTACCCAGGAAAGCTACGCTTAGGATCTAGATTGATGTCTCATCAATTTCGGATTGAATTATCTGGCAGATTTTGAACCCCGGATTTAGTCTTCTACAAAGAATTGAGTACCGTACATGTGCACTGTGACAAACATCAATCTAAATTGTATGGTGACTAGGTTTCCCCTTGTTTTCTTATTGTACATGGATCTTGTGAATGACCTGCTGGCTGTGACCAAACGAACCACCAAAGGAAACACATTATCATATTTATAGCTCTGCCATATTTGAAAATGACCTCTAACAGATACTTTTGTTCAATTTTCCACCAGGTTCTGATAGAGAGATGCATAACTCCAACGTCATGATCGTACCTTAATTATTATCGTTTTTTCCCCTTGTGGCTAGGGCCCCGTTGCAGAAAGACTTACAGTTGATTGTAAAGTTGCAATTAATTGTCCGATCATGTCACTAAATGCACAAATCCGATTGGTTGAAATGCGCAAATTTTCTGACTTCCAATTAATTGTAACTTATATTGATAATATCTCTTTCTGCAACGGGACCCTGGTCAGGGAAGTAGAACAGAGTCCTTGCTTGCTCAAAACCAGAATTGGGAGGCCTCAACAAACGCAACAAAATGAAAAAGTCTGTTGATTTTTGGTTGTCCAGTTTGCAAAGTCAAATTCAATAAATAACAAACTGTTGGTGGCCCCCAAATGATTTTTGATGGCCCCCGGAGGCTAACGGGCCAGTGCCAAATTTGAGCCCTGCCATAGTACTATAATACCACTCTAGAAAAGAGAAAATGAAGCAGTTATTCAATGTGTATTGTATAAAATGTCATCACATCTCGTTACTTCTGTTAATTTCCCCCATCAGGCACCGATGCAGAGATGTTTGGCTTTCGACGGCTCAGCGACCCGACCAAGATGTCATCCCTGGACGATGACCAGCAGCGGGTGATCGTAAAGGACGACAGCAGCGACTCGGTGGTCAGCGATCTCCACGATGGAAGTCGGCCGGTCCGGGGCGAGCCACTCTCCATCAGAGAACAGCTCCACGAGCTGATGGAGTCGCGGAACTTCCACATCGGCATCGTCGTCCTCGTCATCTTCGACTGCCTCCTGGTCGTCACTGAACTCGTGCTTGACTTCCAAGTCTTGAACGTGAGTTTTTGAATATTAACTGTTGCCTTCTCGGTATTTGAAATTCCATAGACTTATGTATAGGACACTTGATTCTCAGACAATGGACATGTTCACATTTGATTCTAACCTAAATTTTCTTGAAAATAATATATGTAGTTCCAATAATTTGTGCTATTATATTTTATATTAATGGTAAACAGTAAAATAAAGATAATCCAGTAAAAAGGGAAACAGTTATAGAGTATACTACATGTATTTCGTTCTGAATGATGTTAGGTTACGTTAGTTTTCCCTTATGTAGACAGTTTCTTTGATAAGTTTGTTTAAAATCTTGTTGTTATGGAAATAAAATGCTTTGCAATTGGTGATTTGCCTAAGCTTTAGAAGTAGTCTCACAGCATTGAAAAGAATACATAGTGCTTGGGGTGATCTAGCCCTCAAAACGCCAAAACCCACGCCACTAACGCCACGCCCTTGTAAAGTCTCAAAGAGTTCACCGAAAAAATTTTCCTGAGAATTAAATTTTGTTCTTTACTTTACAGCATAAATTCAAATTAATTCATATGCAGACATTTTATGGAATGTGAATGTTTCCTAGATACATGTAGGGCCTGATGTTGACCTGGATCCTCACTGTGGAAAGGTTGGGCTTGTTATCAATTCATACAACACAACAATTATGTAATCATATTTATCGATAATGGTATAAACACATAGTCAGAAGACACAGAAAGGGGCACAGAAATTATTTGGGAGGGTCACATTCTATGTATTTCTTTATTTAAAAAAAATTTCCCCTCAATTTGTTGTTGAAATGCCCCCTCCCCCATATATGCCTCTGGTTGCACATTTAGTTTGGTTACATTATACCTAGATAACTCACTGGCACATTACACTGATCTACATGTAGATGTCTGTAAATTTAGAGACTTCACAATAACCTGTGTTCCCAGGGCCCAGGGGCCAGGGGCCCGATTATGGACCAGCAACATTTACCATGGTAATTCGCATCGATGTCAATATGCTAGAATGACATAAATCTCAAACGAATGTAGCAGATCACACACATATGCGTTGTAAAAATAAAACTAATCACCTATAATAAAATGAATGACCCTTCAATAATTATTGCAGGCATATTCAGAAAGGAGGTGTTGTTTACTGTTCACTGTAAGTATGCATACTCCTTGCACAGGCATGCAGCATGTAATAGATGCCTGAAGTATTTTTCTTTGCATTTTATACTGTAGATTGGGTAGTATTACATTAATTGTAGAAAATTATTTATTTTATGGTTCAGGCCTGGTATTCAATTCAGTACTTTAGATTAAGTAAGAAATTTACTTGGCATTTTCTTGTCTGACTTTTTGACTAATATTTCAGTAAAACAAAATCTAAATACATGTAATATTTATAGACATTATGACATCAACATTTTTTGTAAGATTTTCAGTTGATGAATTAATTAAATCTCAATTACTAACTAAAACCCCTTGACTACGGGAACCGGTTGGCTTGTGTACAAGGTCTATGGGGATTTCAGAAACTCTAAGGGAATGGGTTAAGCTAAATTTTGACCAAAGTATGGAATTGAACACCAGCCCTGATCTGCATACTTGTTTGTCTTGTACTTGTCATAATGGAAATTGTTACAGCTTGTATCATTTTCTTTTAATTGGTGTATAAACTGGGTTATTTTAGTGTTCATGTTTTTTTACAAATGTAAATGTTAAAAAAAAAAGTTTATAGATAGTTTATAATGGTCCTTCTACATATTGGAAATATTTTGTTTTCAGTCTTTTGTAGTAGCAAGAATAGAACGTATCCCCTTTACAGAGATTTTGTTTGCATTTGTGATTGTTATTTTTAATTTTGTTTATATTGCTTAACTTCAAACAGAGCGGTATGCATGAAATCTTGTTTGTTATTGCATTTTTATTTGATTTTTTCCATTCTCTAAATTCAGAATCTTCCAGCCGTTCATCTATATCTATCTTGTTAGTTACTGTAAACATGTGGCCTTTGCTGCAAAGAGTGACAAATTATGATTTCAAAAGATGTTGATTTAATGGTAGTGAATGGTTATAGGGTTGGTAGTGGTTGTGAGGGTGATGATAATAATGATGATGATGATGACAATAATGATGACACTTATTGTTAGATGATGATGATAAATGTGATGATAAATGTGATGATGAATTTAATTAAGTCAATTTAACATAGAAGAGAATGTGTGGGATTGGAGAATTTGTTGTTCCTTGGTTTACATCTATATTTACTTTGTTTATACTTGTCTATTCATTTCATTTCTTCTAGGAGGAAAGCAAGTGATGGTGATGGTGATGATGATGATGATGATGATGGTGATGGTGATGATGATGATGGTGGTGATGGTGATGGTGATGGTGATGGTGATGGTGATGGTGATGGTGATGGTGATGGTGATGGTGATGGTGATGGTGATGGTGATGATGATGATGATGATGATGATGATGGCTTATTGTAAATTATATTCTTGTCTATTTATTTTATTTCCTTCTAGGAGGAAAGCAAGTGCAATGAGACAACGCAGAAAGAAGAGACGGAGGTGACGGCAGCCACTGTTATCCACTACATGAGCATTGCAGTCCTGTCCATCTTCATGATAGAGCTCGCTGTCAAAATCCCTGTATTTGGAATGCAATTCTGGCGTAGCAAGCTTGAGGTGCGTTGATTTCTTTCTTGGTTTATCTTTAATTTTATGATATTAGTAAAAAGTTATACATTTTGTGTTTCTTACATCTTGTGTATCTCCAATATGCCAGGAAGATGAGATTGATCTAGACAAAAATCAATTTTTGTATTGAGATGAGTAGATGTACTTTTGAAACACATTGGACCCATATGTTCACACACATACATGTACATTATACATAATCTAGAGAATATTATTCTATGAGGACACCTATTTCCTCTCCAATGCACTAACTATTTATTTTATTTTATTAAAAGCCATTTATATTGAGATACATTAAGTGCCCCCATAACCAATTTCTTCAAAATAATTTGTTTATCTTATATTGATAACATGTCCCCTTTCTTTCCATACAGGTATTTGATGCCATCATCATCATAGCATCGTTCGTGCTGGACATCGTGTCACTGGTGTTTGAAGAACAGTTTGCAGCCCTCCAGCTCATAGTCTTGCTCCGGCTCTGGAGGATAGTCAGGGTGGTCAATGGTGAGATTCTTCTTCCAAAAAGTGCAGATTAAAGCTTGCAGATGATGCACTGATCACAATTGTGTTCAACCCTATAAAGCCCCACCTTTTTGTGTTCCCAGGGGCCTAAGGGGAGGGGGGGGGGGGGGGGTGGGGGGGGGGGAGGGAGCACATAGTGCCCCCCTCTCTAATTTCTTTATGACTCGACCAATCACTGTCATATTTGGCATACATGTAAGGCAAGCTAAACTGTATGAGATGCAAATGTTGAACTGACCAAAAATCACCAAATGGGGGTGCTATTTACAATAATATGATAAATATCATAGAAAATGCTAGCAATTCTAGATTTTTGATAATTTTGGTGTTTGAAAATAGTTTGTCACCTTTCAGATCATAGTCCTGCTTAGGCTCTGACGGATATTCAGGGTGATCAATGCCGAGATTCATTTTAGGCAGCTTGCAGGCTAGGATTCCAAAAGAGGTTTATGCAAACTAAAGTGCCACTCGTAGACATGTTAAAAAATGGAAATCACATTTGCTAATTTATAATGATATGGTTGTTTGTGAAATGATAGACTGGCAAGGATGGTTCCGTTCATATCAATTACAAAGAGAAAAAAACTATACTGTTTTTACCATGGCAGGACAGTGTTCATGTTATGTACCCTCAATAATTTAGTTGATTAATTTGGATGTTTTTAATAGTGGATTTCCACAACTGTTCTTTGACTTTTAAACTGTAATGTAATACAGATTCTGAATGCGAAGCACAGCTATGTCATATGCTCGTTGCCTTGTTACAAAAGCATTTATTCTTTCTCGTAAATGTCTTGACTTCCCTATTCTACAGGTGTTATATTGTCGGTGGAGACGCAAGCCAAGAAGAAGATAGAACAACAAAGACACCTGAAGGAGGAGGTTGAACATGAGCTGGAGAAGTTTCGGCAGTATTGCTCGGCGCAGGAGAAAGAGATAGAAGCCCTTAGAAACACACTAAATCAGCACGGCATTAAAATAGGTATGTTCTTTATTAATCTGTGGAGAGAAGAGATTTAGAAATGTGTATTGACTAAGAATAAGAGAAGTTTCGGCAGTATTGCTCGGCGCAGGAGAAAGAGATAGAAGCCCTTAGAAACACACTAAATCAGCACGGCATTAAAATAGGTATGTTCTTTATTAATCTGTGGAGAGAAGAGATTTAGAAATGTGTATTGACTAAGAATAAGAGACGTTTTAGCAGTATTGCTCGGCGCAGGAGAAAGAGATAGAAGCCCTTAGAAACACACTAAATCAGCACGGCATTAAAATAGGTATGTTCTTTATTAATCTGTGGAGAGAAGAGGTTTAGAAACGCGTATTGACTTAGAATAAGAGACGTTTTAGCAGTGTTGCTCGGCGTAGGAGAAAGAAATGGAAGCCCTTAGAAACACACTAAATCAGCACGGCATTAAAATAGGTACGTTCTTTGTTAATCTGTATAGAAAAGAGGTTTAGAAACGCATATTGACTTAGAATAAGAGACGTTTTAGCAGTATTGCTCGGCGCAGGAGAAAGAGATAGAAGCCCTTAGAAACACACTCAATCAGCACGGCATTAAAATAGGTATGTTCTTTATTAATCTGTGGAGAGAAGAGATTTAGAAATGCGTATTGACTAAGAATAAGAGAAGTTTCGGCAGTATTGCTCGGTGCAGGAGAAAGAGATAGAAGCCCTTAGAAACACACTAAATCAGCACGGCATTAAAATAGGTATGTTCTTTATTAATCTGTATAGAAAAGAGGTTTAGAAACGCGTATTGACTTAGAATAAGAGACGTTTTAGCAGTGTTGCTCGGCGCAGGAGAAAGAGATAGAAGCCCTTAGAAACACACTCAATCAGCACGGCATTAACATAGGTATGTTCTTTATTAATCTGTGGAGAGAAGAGATTTAGAAATGTGTATTGACTAAGAATAAGAGACGTTTTAGCAGTATTGCTCGGCGCAGGAGAAAGAGATAGAAGCCCTTAGAAACACCCTAAATCAGCACGGCATTAAAATAGGTATGTTCTTTATTAATCTGTATAGAAAAGAGGTTTAGAAACGCGTATTGACTTAGAATAAGAGACGTTTTAGCAGTGTTGCTCGGCGCAGGAGAAAGAGATAGAAGCCCTTAGAAACACACTCAATCAGCACGGCATTAACATAGGTATGTTCTTTATTAATCTGTGGAGAGAAGAGATTTAGAAATGTGTATTGACTAAGAATAAGAGACGTTTTAGCAGTATTGCTCGGCGCAGGAGAAAGAGATAGAAGCCCTTAGAAACACCCTAAATCAGCACGGCATTAAAATAGGTATGTTCTTTATTAATCTGTGGAGAGAAGAGATTTAGAAATGCGTATTGACTAAGAATAGTCAATACTAGTCATACTAGTCATATATAGACACCTCACATTGTTATTTCTTCTTGTACCTCATTTCAGAGGACAGTTTTGTGTCAGAGAAGCAGAGAATTACAGAGAAGCTTTGCTTGAACGCAGCACAGCTTAGTTACAGAAGGAATACATTCCATTTTATAGAAGATATGTGAAATACAATATGACAATAGTTATGAATATCCCTTCCATCTTATTATCTACTCTCTTATTCCTTTTATACAGAGTATAATATAAAAACAGTGTATAAATAGAAGCCCAAGCTTGCCTAAACACAGCTCAGCCTAGTGGCACAAGTAAAAACAGCCAAAAATGTTGGCTAAAGAAGGGGAACACAACACAGATTGGTTTGATCGCAGATTTTGGGGAGGAGAAACTGTATATTTTTCCTTCTAAGTTTAATTAGATTTATTAGCTTTGTTTTTTTCTTCTTTTCTTCCTGTCTTGTTTCAGAGGATGATTTTGTTGCGGAAAAGCCCAAACTTCCCTTAACACAGCTCAGCGTGATCGTGGAGGTGAATACGGGGGGTGGGGACGGAGGGGGCATAGAAGCCATCGAAGAAATGGACATCAGGCGGCTGGAGAAGCACCGAGAGGCGATGGGCGAGGGGGTCACGTTGACCAACGATATCAACGTCAATACGGTACAGGCAGAATATCACAACCATGATACGAGCGCATAGGGAGGAGATGAGAAAATAAGACAAGTTTGTACCCTTTCTCAACCAACTATATTTAAATTTTGACAAAATGTGACAAGAATATTATAGCTGGGATATAGAGGGACAGAATTGTTTTCACTTTTTACTGTTTTTTAACGGTCATCTCTTTGATCAACTTGAGCAAGCCAGTGTATCATGCAACTGTTATGTGTAGGCACTGCAGAGCATACAAATATAAAAAATATGGTTGTTTACTTATATTGGACTTTTGGTACAGTTTTGTTGATATCAAGTATCAATAAAGAATAGCCAGTGATACCTAGTGTGAATTGAAGTACATAATAGGTATGAAAGAGTCAAAGAGAGAAAGAACAAACAAAAAGAAATAAAGATATGAAAAAGAAACAAACAATTGTAACAAGACGATAGTGAAGATTTTGATAGTAAGTCCAGTTGAACAGATTTAGTTTTTGTTTCTATGAATTGTAACAAGGGCCATTATATCATTGCTACGAGTAAAGGTTTTAAGGGGTAAAATTTGTCGCAACAGTATTACATTGTACATCTTCTCTTTCATGAGAATATGTCTATCCAAAATTTCAATTCCGTTATCTTTTTATTGGACATTATTTTGTGTATGGACATGATATATTGGACATATTATTAAGAGACAACATTTTTAATTAACTTGTGGACTAACAGAAATATTTTAAAAATTGTGTAGAGAAAGATAACTGCAAAATGGTAAGATCAAGTGATCAGGTTATTAGACAGGTATTTTGCGTATGGACATTTTATATTGGACATATTATTACAAGAAATTGCAACATTTTATGTGTGTTATTAGTCAGATTCTTGACTTTAGAACAAAATACTGGTACAAAGAAAGGGTGATTTGCAGTGGACTGTATTCGTACACTAAACATTAAAAAGTGCCTGCAAATGTTCATATTCAGGTAGAAGACATTGAAGTATTACATTAGAATGACATGTGATACCCACCTACTGGAATTCATGTACAGTAAGTATGTATGTATCCTTCAAGGAAAAAATTTTTTTTTATTTTTCGGGGGGGTATTTTTTTCAATCTTGTATGCATGTATAAAATAACCCTACAAAATTTGATTTGCATTGAACTCTATATGAATTTCAGGGGCACTTTTATGATTTTCGGGGGCGCTTTTTGGCATTTCGGGGGTGAATTTGCCCTGAGCCCTTGTGTGTTTTATCACTGGTATCCTTTCATGCCTTCAGACTCATCAAATTACATGGATATGGATTCAAGTGGATATATGATATGAAATATCCTGTATGATATTTCATTATCAATATAGAATGAAATGTGATACCCACTTTGATACCGGGGTTCATGTATGTATGCTTTCATGCCTTCCGCAGACTCGTCAAATTTCATGGGTATTTATTCAAGTGGATATATGATATGAAATGTCCTGTATGTTATTTCATTATCAGTATAGGATGACATGTGATACCCACTTTGAAACTGGAGTTCATGTATCCTTTTATGCCTTTCAGACTGTTACATTTTTAGTGGTATTTGAGCGGATGTAACAAATGTATCAGATGACATTTCCTGTCTGGAAGGTGGCATCTAATGAAAGTCTGATGAAAGCGGTCCAATAAAAAGTTTGATAAAATTCCCTTATTGAAATCGGTAAAGAGTTATTTCAGCATGGTCATACCGATTATTAGAAGTCCACCTGAAAACAGCAATGCATTACGGTATGCATTAATTGCCTGGTTGATATATGGCACATCAATACAAAACTTTTTGATTTTTTTTTTAACAGTAGGCATTTTAAATGTTTTAATTACTTGTGCCATAGAGGGCATTTTACCCCCAAAAACAATTGTTCAGAAATCTCAATTCTACATGAATATGTATTCACGAAGTGGTTCGGGTTGCCTTGAAATTGAATATTACATATAAATATCCCTTGAAATACACGTTATTCATGAAATGAAAATGTCTGAATTTTAGTGTGAATTTATTCATGCGTCTGATATGATAGTTTTGTTGCTACAGACATTAGTACAGTACATTTCTAATCTTGCGTTTTGATAGTTTGATCGAACAAATCTTTGTATAAGACAAATTAATTTTACTTGCAAAATACAAGGAACTTTTTCTCTGAGAATCTAAACAGTAATATAGGTATATGATGGGAGTCTCAAATATATCTTTTTGGAAAAATGTTTTGAAGTAAATGAATTATTACTTATATTTGTGTACATGTAACCTCCATTTTTGTACAGAGGAAGTCTGTATTTTTCAAATTCAAATTTCAAATTGTTGTAATGAATATGAGATTTGTGTATATATTTTGATGAAGTAAAGTTATCATACCATAGGGGTGTTGCACAAACAGTTGCAAATCAATTAGAAAGTTGCAATTAATTACAAGTCAGAACATGTGACTATATAAATGCACAAATCTGATTGGTTCAAATGTGCATATTTTCTGACTTGCAAGTACATCGTAAGTGCAACTTTACAGTCGATAGCAACTAGTTGTGCAACACCCCCCATTAATGGTACAAGTATTCAATTAAATGTTATGCAGATTTTGTAATGTATGTGCAATCAAATTAATGATCTTAGAGCGGATTGTTACCATGTCCTAAAATCATTGTACATTTATAGATGTGTCAATTAGTTTTATATTCACCTTTTTATGTGCTATTAGTGATATTAAAGCCCTCTGCAGACAGAGCCGACTCGACCCGATCCGACTGGTTTCAATCAGGCTAGAGTTGGGCCCGGTCGGTCGGATCCGATTCATTGTGTCGAATCGGCCCCAACTGGCATCCGACTGTCTCTCGACTGGCAAAATGTGCGTCGCGAGGCACTGAAAACCAGTCGGATTGGTTCGAGTCGGCTCTGTCTGCAGAGGTTCTCATTCTCTCATTTTCTGTCTCAAACTCAGCTAAAATATGACTTTTATGTTTCATGTTGGTAGTTCTTGCTTTATGCATGTAGTGTCCTGTATCATACAGTAAAGGTTGCTGTACATGTTATTAGTAGTAAATTCACCAATGTCAGTAATTTGTGCTGTTAATGAAAAATGTGCAATATCATACCCAATGCCATTTTGAAAGATTTATTGATTCATTAATTTATTCATTGACTTTTTGTTTTGTATTTTTGGTCTTAAATTTAGATAATCTTTTAACAATACTTGCCTTAAAAAATGTAGTTTCGATTGAGAAAAGTGATTCCATTGTTAATATAATTCTGTGTAGTGAAGTGTGATCATGCGTAACATGAACAATTTTAGAACAATTTTAACTGATGATTTCTAGACGTTTATAGTTATCCATTCTGTATTTTGAACATGCACGTTGATAATATTGAGAATGTAACCATGATATTACAATGTAGTCTTCCCTTGTATCACTCATACTTGTAAAACAAATTCCATTAATTAATTGAAGCTTCCAGGGCTCTTAAAAAAAAAAGGAATTTCCAGTTGGGCAAGTAACAAAGATCAGTAGCTTGCCCCAAAACAAACACTACATGTACAGGCCTACTTGCCCAAATAGGGTACATTCAGCAAAGAACATTAAATTTGTCATTACAGTGGAACCTCTTTATATCGAGCTCTGTTATGAGGTACCCGATATAGCGTGGTCATTTCACAGGGCCAGGTTCTATGTATTTAATTGATTTTAAGCCCAACAAGGACCCAAGGTGCTCTTTATAACGAGGTTTCACTGTATAAAGAACATTCATGATCAATGTGTGATATCAATATTGTAGAAAACCTTGATAAATATAGTTGCTATTGGATTATTTTGGCATTTTAAACGAATACATAGTACAAATTAATTTTGTTTCATGATGTCAAATTTGACTTGCCCAGGGCAAGCATGCTATTGGTATATTAGCCTTGCTAATCTGTTTTATTGGGGTCTTTAAATAAACTATTTTAATTTCATGGATTTTTCCTCCCAATTTGTGTGAGTTATGAAGTCATCAGCCAGTCAGGTTGTTGATATAATAACCCGTTTCCAACTAAGACTAGCAAGGTAAATATTTTGTAATTGCAATTATGGTGCTACTTGATCAAGTTGCAATAAAAATAGATGAGAGATATACTTTTACAGGACACAGTTTCTATGAAAGAATAAGCCTTCCTATTAAATGTTATGTATGAACAAACTTAGAAAACTTTTCTGTGTTTTATTTTCTTGTCAAATAAATGTTACATTCAGTGACAAATGTTTTCTGAAAATGTTACAATTACAAATAAAAAGAATGTAGTGTATAACTTCATCATCATCTTCAGCCACACCTATCAAAATAAAACAAAACTAGAATAGTGATATAATATTACATGTATTATGTACATGAAATAAAGATTTTATTTGAAATAGAAATACTATGTAGGTAACATACGATTAAAATTTCACGGGATAAAATCAATGGCGGATTAAATATCCAAACCATAGTTTCAACAATAATTTGAAACAGTAATTCAATCATATAAATTTCTGAAATTTAAACAATATTCAACAGTGCATGGTTCAAGATTTCCCCCCTTTTGAAAATATGTTTTATTATGCACTCCTGATGTACAGTTTGATTACAATCAGAACGCTCATTGTACTAAGACACAGATATAAATTCTGAGCGCATTATTATAGGGCTTGAAATTAGCACTGGCACTGAGGGCTGTGGCGTAGTGTGGTCGGACTGATTGTTTCCTACATTTTTTCTTCAAATTACCACACAAATTTTACACACATTGTGTGAACTTAAAATGCCCATTTTTTCAAAACATGGATTACCGACGAGTGCCGGGTTTTGCTATAGCCGGTCACATTTAGATCTCAGTCATCGATGATATTCACAATTTATTCATTAACCAACTGAAGATGGATGCATTTTAGTACAACACACCTCTTTAAAAGGGAACTAGTAATATTGTCAAAATCCACAAATCGTACTTAAAAATCTTGTGGTTCTCTCATACCTTGTATTCAAATTTACCAATAGAAGCATGGAACAGGATTTTTTCTTCTTCAAATTTCTCTTTCGTTAAAAAGATATTTACGATTAGAGTGTACAGATTTTTAATTATCCACTGGAAAGTAATAACTGTGTACAAAGTCAGAGCAATTAGTAAGCAAATATGACTGCATATTCGCTCCGTACTTAGCCATGAAAGTGGACATATCAGATCACAACAATACACATTTCATCAACCAACCCAAAAAATACTTTTTTTTCACGAGGGCGATTTTTAAAATTTTGAGGGAGAAAAACGCCCTTGTGAAATTATTCACGAGGGCTATTTCGGGGCTCACGGGGGCTCCTTTTTTTTTTACATCGTTTTCACTGCTCAAGGGTCTAATAAATGATTATCATGATGTGATCTATCCGATTATGCCATGTTTGGTACGTTTCTGGCGCTTTCCGATCATGCAAAAAGATGCTCACGGGGGCGATTCCAAAGGTATCGGGGGCGAATATAAAAAATATTTTTTTGGTTGTCATCAACCATTCATCACTTTTTGCACTTGTCAAAGAAGTTACTAGATCCCTTAAACCCAAACTGGAGTGTTTGCGGGACAGTCGTGAACAATTAAATGTCTATGTGAGTTTGTTTCTTTAATCAACACTCCTGATTAGCCTAATATACAGATTTCCCATGATTCTTCTTGTTCTTGTGAAATTCTGCTACATCTCAGACCACCAATATTAATCTTAATGTATTCTTTAAATGTTCATCAATGATTCTATCATCTTAATCATCTAAGATTTCCCATTCTTCTTGTGCAAAATTAAAGGCCATCAATAATACTTAAATTAATTAATTAAATGTTCATGTGAGTAGGTTTCTTTCAAAATTATAAATATAATTTCTCCCCTCAAAATCATTGCATGTTGATCGAACTCCGTTAGCCCTCTTCATCTATCACATGTCCGTCATTCAAAGACAGATGACTAGAAAGAGACTATAACAACTAAAGTAGAACAGTCTAACCTGTTATAGTGACCACCTGTATATAAATACCACTCATCTTGATTCCCTTGAAAGCAGTCAGTGTTAACCCCTTGACTACGGGAACCGGGTGGGTTGTGTCTCTGGAGATTTCAGAATATCGAAAGGAACGGGTTAAGACCAATTTGTCCCCCTTGGATAATCTCAATAGACAGGTTTGATCTCTTTCTGCTATAAAGAAAACCTTTTCCGTCTCCCTTGGGTGAGGTGTCTATCGACAGATTTGATTGTATTTTAATTTAAAACACATACATGTAATTGGCAATGGGTAAATGTGGTTCATTTGAGCATTACTGTCCTGTTGGTGCCAGATGCAACTGTTATTTCTACTCCGTTTTTGTGAGAGCATGACTTTTCTGTTCTTCACTTTTTCCTGTAAGTTGTTCTTGCATCTCTGTCTATCTTACGGGGTCTCTACAAACTGATTTGACCGCACACCGACTGTGTAGATTTGACTGTATTATATCTTAAATGCATGAATACTTTATCCATTAATATCTGCATCTCCTATAAGGTCCTTTTTTCAACCATTCAGTGAGCTACTTGTAATTTTGCCTCAATAAAGGATCTGCTAGCATAGGTCTGAAAAATCGGCTCCATTCGATTTACTTTTTTTCTTCCCAGTCCATTTTTGTGACCATGACTTTCCCCGTTCACCGCTTCTTCTTGTTTAACTTCTTGCGCTTCTCGGCCCTCTTCATCCCGCGAATGTCCGTCTTCATGCGTGCGTCAACGACCTTGAATGGCCCCTTGACCCCTGCAGGTCGACTGACTCTCTTGCTGGCCTGGTGCTTGCGGGTCACGACGTACTTCACATCCTTCTTCTTGGTCGTCCCCAACTTGTACTTCTTGTACAGACTGCGGAATTGAAAGAAAAATATGATATAATTATGTATCTTGAAATTGTCTTGTAAAGAAAAAGAAAGGACTAGAACATAAAGAGGAGAGTGGAAGAGGGAAGGATAGATAGAAACAGAACCATTCCCTTCTTCTTGGCTCCCACTATGAACTTCTTGTAAAGACTGTGGAGGATAAAGACAAAGATGATAACATATTCATTATCTTATTATTGTCTAGTACAAAATACAGTGATAGAACATATAGAGTGAGTGAATGTCCGACTTCATGCGAGGGTCAACGACCTTGAACGGCCCCTTGACCCATGCAGGTCGACTCGCTCTCTTGCTGGTTTGGTGCTTGTGGGTCACGACGTAAGGTCACATAATTTGTCTTGGTTCCCACCTTGTACTTCTTGTAACGGCCTGTGAGAAAAATTAAATTTTTACATAAAATATATCTGGTACACAGGCAAGGAAAGATGGCGACAAAGTAGATGAAATCTTGATGGCCCAAAGCACTTTTTGTGGAATTTGACTTACAGAAAAAAATGTTTCTTTCGAATCCATGGGGGATGTTTCACAAAGATTTATGTTTGGACATACCAAGTCTCTCATTAGTGGCCTACTAGTGAATGAATTTATGAAAGACTTTAAGATTCATCTCTAGGTATAAATCATTGTCAAATGCCCCTAGACTGCAGCGAGAAGTAAGACTATTGTATAAGACCATTATGTGATCATAGTCTCACCTCTTGATCTGCTGCAGATTCTTGCCGATGACCTGTGCTTTCTTGCGTAATTTCTCATAAAGACTTATAACTACTTATGAAGACTATTATCTGAATCCCATGGTCATTATAAATAGGTTTTTCTGTACTAAGAAATATGAAAGGTTGACAGAACTCATTTTTAATCTGCTGCATCTTCTCAGTCTCTGAAGTATCCACCAGGTCGCCGATTACCCTTGCTTTCTTGCAAAACTTTTCATAAAGACTAATATCTTCTCATAAAGACTCATTACGACTCACAAAGATTACTATATGAATCCCAAGGTCATTATAAATATTTTTGACTGTATTAATTAAGAAACAGGAAAGGTTGACAGAACTCACCTCTTAATCTGCTGCATCTTTTCAGTCTCAGACGAATCCACCAGGTCGCTGATGACCTCTGCCTTCTTGCGCAGCTTCTCCATCTTTGTTACCTGTCGCTTCTTCTTGCGAGCTTTCGCCTCCGCGATCTTCTTGATGGGCCTCGCGTTGATCTCCTGAAGTCTTGATTTGTATTCAGCTACCATTTCCTGTAGGATTATAATTTGATATTGGTTGAAAATGCAGGATACATTCTTTGATCATCTAAATATAAACACCATTTTATAATTGTTGTTATCTTGGCAACTCGTCGCTCCTTCTTGCGTTTCCTTGCTTCCGCGATCTACTTGATGGGCCTAGCGTTGATCTTCTGAAGTCTTGATCTGTACTCACCCACCATTTCCTACAGAATTTAATGGTTTAATTTAAATACTTATGCTCAATACAACATAATCAACTCCTTCTTCAAAGCATCTGTACTCGGCAACTAAATTCCTAAATCAGGGCTCGACACTAGCACTTGTCCGGGGCAAGTAAAATTTGATAAATTGTCTAGTTTGCTTGCTCGACCGGACAACTAAATAATGGTTCAACTTCAATAGAGCAATGTAATTTCATATAGTGTTAATCTCATCTAGAACAGGGCAAGTACATTTTTATATTGTGACATGTAAAATTTCAATATGTATGATATTACTTGCCAAAATGGGCCAGTACAGAAAAAGTTAGTGTGGAGGCTTGCCTTAATCCTGTATGAAATACATTTGAATTGAACATACACAACAGCATTCTAAAACTTGAATATAATTATTTCTGGGTCTATTAGGAAGAATTTGTAAATTAGAGAATTAGCATGTACTGTCAAAATAAATATGGCAGTAAACGGTTTAGGCATGCTGCTATACAGGGTGGCCCCCAAAAAACGGAACGGGCCACTTCCCAAAATAAAGTAACATAATGATTATGTCCATCGGATAGTGTGTCTTTTCCAATGAAAAACGATACCACGACAGTCATTTTGGACGTGTAGTTTTTGTTCCCATTTTTGTAAATTTTTACCAAGTCAGTGTCTGACAAATGAGACTTACTGCCCGTCATACTATCGAACAACTATGTCTATTCTCTCGGCACCGCTCGGCACACAGCTGAACGCACACTAACAATGGTGCGCAGATTGCTTGCGTGTTCAATGGTATGACGGGCAGTATAAAGTGAGATTTATCAGGCAGACTTGGTAAAAATTTGCAAATATGGGAACCTGACATGGTGTTACTCACAGCGCCCTAAAACAAAAACTACACAACCAAAATGACTGTCCTTGGTATCGTTTTTCATTGGAAAGGACACTCTATCCGATGTACATAATCATGTTGTTACTATATTTTGGGAAGTGCCCCGTTCCATTTTTTTTGTGCCACCCTGTATAGTAATTCCTTTTTTTAATACTTCCCCTTATCAAAGCTACATACACTTGTATTTTATATAAGGTATCTCATTTTTAAACTATATATTTCTAGGTAAACACTATTAGTACAATATGTGTTGTGGTAGGGGAGATGCCTCTTTTGTCCATTTTTCAGTTTCAGTTGCTGGTTGGTTACCTTGGTAACAGGCATGTTCCGCCTGCAGTGCTTAGACTCATCCAGCTTCAGCCAATCAGGGATCCTGTCTCCATCACCATAGGAATACCTGCAAACAGAGCATAAATCAAGTTTACATTACAAAATTACTTTTGTAGTATATCTATGGCACTTCGGCAATCTCTACCAAGACGTGCCCACAGCATGACTAAAAGGAACGGATGTTCTATGCAATTGCATAGAGAATTGGTAGAACGATCCCGCATTTGTTCACATCTTATTTTGACTGCTAAACTTGAATTTACAATGGAAGCACTAGAAATAACTATTTTGGGGGGTTATGTGCAGGTCCATAGCCAGGAATTTTCAAGGGTAGTGCGTTATTTTAGAAAACGAGTTGTGTAATGCCTAGGTCACAAATGCTCCGGGCGCCGTACGATTTTTCTCCCTACGGTGGATTTTCTACGATTTTGAGAAATTGTGATATCGTACGATGTCTGTATCAGTCACATATTTGCCGGGGCCCGTACGATGACTTTTGGCTTTAAAATAAAAAAAACATAAATTGCACCTAGTATATTCCACCTAGTCAAGCTGAATTGTATTGCAGAATGTATACCTTTCAATAGAAAAATTGTATATGCGTTCCTTGTGCAGTCTTCAGTTTATAATGAGATTAACACCTTTCATACGGGAACCTGGAGGGCTATGTACAAAGTCTATGGGGATTTCAGAATCTAGATGGGAGCAGGTTAAACTGATCCATTAACTTTGTGAAAATTTAACCCAAATCACTTGGAGCTTTCACCCTTCTCTTTTACCTTGTTGATTGGCTTATGGTAACAGAAGAAAGAAATGGGTTTTGATTTTTCAAACGTCGCCCTAATTATGGAGATATTTAAGATTGAATTCTAAAAGCGTCTGTAGACGCTTTCGACTGTAGTCAAGAGTATCAGAATTTGGATACTAAATCCTCCATTGTATCCAAATTTGGATACTTCGTGTGAATGATCGGGATGAAATCAGACATCGATTTACTCTTTTTTCCACTGGGTAAACATTATTCCTTTTATTTGAAAAGCTGGCATATCATTCTCAAGTATCTTCCAACGATATTGATATGTGATTGAAGTCTCAAATATCATTTTTGCGGGAAAATATATAAAGTTAAATTGCACTGACCTGTGGTATCCATGTTCTATGATTTCTCTTGTAGCCTTCTTGGATGTAGCCATCAGGGTCCCTATGGCTAGCCCTTCAGGGTTTAGGTGAGGTAGCTTGGCTGTAGAGAGACAAGGATAAAGGAATTTCATGAAGTGGATGGTTTTGAGCAACTATTCATATTTGTATTTCCGGTATGATCAAAATACATGATACTAAGGTCTGGAGACCAACAATGATCATGGTACAATAATAATATTCACTGATCCTTTAAAAAATCACATATAATTCATGAACATAAATTATACAAAACTGATGCACATAATACAAATACAGTATACGGCCACTATAGAGTACTCACCAAAGTAGTAAAGTTACATTCTTTTGTTATACAGTGAAACGTTGTTATAAGGAGCATGATGGGTCCATTTAATGTATCTTGCGAAAAAAATTGATATTTTTATTTTGGGGGCTCCTTTTCGGGGGCTACTTTTCCAACTTTCGGGGGCTACAAATTTCCGGGCTCTTTTTCGAATTTCAGGGGCTACTATTAAGCTCTAATGCTGTAAGTGATCATCTTATAAGCATTTGATCACGATCTTAACAGAAAATCCCCCCCAAAAATCCAAAAAATACCCCCCCCCCCCAATTTTTTTTTCTTTCTTTTTTCGGGGGCTCTTTTGGGCATTTCGGGGGCGAATTCGCCCGCCGCCCCCGTGTATTTTTTCCGCTCATAAAAACAACAAAATATATAAAACCTGGACCTGTGAAATAACCTCGCTATATCAGGTACCTCGTTGCATCATGGTGATGGTTCTAAACAAATTTCCATTGATTCTGGCTTTTGGTAGTGGGTTGGAGCTGGATGATGGTCTTCATAGCAACCATTATGTAACAACATTTCTGGCTTGCCTGACATTTTTTTTAGAACAGTTACCTTTGGCAATGAAATGCTGTGATGCACTGTGGTACTCTATAGGGCATACTATAGGGCTTTATTTTGTCTAATTAAATCATTAGGAAATTGCTTTGAATTTTGCTTGTTGAAGAAGTAAAATGAAAATAAACAAAAGAAAATCACCTGGCTTTTTGATTGGAGCAGTTATAGTACTCTCCTCTTCTTCCTCCTCCTCCTTCTTCTTGTTTTTCTTTCCTTCTTTTGCACTATCCATCTTTCCTTCTGTCATTCCATTAGTCCTTCCTCCCTTCTGTCCTCCTCCACCCTTTCCATTCTTCATCATGATCTCTTCATCATAGTCACTATCCGACGTATCGCTATCACTATCACTATCCCATTCTCTTTTCTTAGGAACTCCGCCAGAACTAAATTTCCCTTTTCCTCGAGTCCTTGTATCGTCATCGTCTTCCTCGTCATCGCTGTCCGTCCATAGCTCGTCCTCCTCTTCCTCCCCCTTGTCGTCCATGCTGGAGACAGTGGCTTTGAAGGAGACGCTCCTCTTCTTCTCTTTGGCTTCTGTGACATCTTCTGACGCGACTTTGCTTTTTTTACTCCTCTCTGGAAATAGAATTGGGTAGAAATTAATAGATGATATAATATGTATTATCAAATCCACATTATTGTCACTGTAAAATAGGGCAGTTTTAGGCCTACTACCCCGGGAACATTAAATTGACTTCAGGCCACCAAGTTGCATTGATCCATAATTCCACTGTCCCAAATGGGCAACCAGATTAAACATCATTTGTTATATAGTTCTTTGTTTAGTTAGGGCCATCAGCTTCAGGTGTTGGCCCACTCGAATTTGATAAATTTGGCCCAACTGGACCAAAGGGCAAAAAAAAAGTCAATTTCAAGCACTGCCTAATATATTGAATTCTACTGAACATGCTGAAAATATGTTGTTTTTGTCATCTTCTTAGGTGATTCTGCTTTTTAAATCAATCCCAACAGAGTTAATACAGGGCCCACCAGGTTCTTGCGCGCGCGATTAATATTTCGCGCTGAGCGACAGAAAAACACATTCGCAGCTTTTTAATTTCGCGGCCGAGCAAGTGTTCTCACGCATTGCAAATTGCGCATTTATATTCGCGGCCGCCGACTTCAGCGCGAAATCCGCAAAAATTAATGCACCTCGAACATTACCACATTTACAGTAACAATCAACCTGTTCCCTACTAGATTTCGCAATTCCTACAGAGTAAGTTAAGGCCTGCCAGGTTCCTGTAAACAAAGATTGAACCTGTTCTCTACTAGATTTCGCTATTCCTACAGAGTTAAGTTAGGGCCTGCCAGGTTCCTGTAAGCAAAGATTGAACCTGTTCTCTACTAGATTTCGCTATTCCTACAGAGTTAAGTTAGGGCCTGCCAGGTTCCTGTAAGCAAAGATTGAACCTGTTCTCTACTAGATTTCGCTATTCCTACAGAGTTAAGTTAGGGCCTGCCAGGTTCCTGTAAGCAAAGATTGAACCTGTTCTCTACTAGATTTCGCTATTCCTACAGAGTTAAGTTAGGGCCTGCCAGGTTCCTGTAAGCAAAGATTGAACCTGTTCTCTACTAGATTTCGCTATTCCTACAGAGTTAAGTTAGGGCCTGCCAGGTTCCTGTAAGCAAAGATTGAACCTGTTCTCTACTAGATTTCGCTATTCCTACAGAGTTAAGTTAGGGCCTGCCAGGTTCCCATAAACAAAGATTTAACCTGTTCATCGACTAGATTTTGCTATTCCCGTGGAGCTAATACAGGGCCCCCACCAGGTTCCCGTACCCGTAAGCAATGAGATAAGGGAAACTCACCCAGAATCTTCCCTCCCTGTTTCTCATAGCTCTCCACAGCCTGACTGATCTCCATGTCCTCGTCCTCGTCATCCTCCAGCCCAGTGAAGACTCCCTTGCGGAACCAGAGCCTAGCCCTGCGCCTTGCCGTCTCCTCGGGATCATCCTCGAGATCGACGACCAGGGGATTCTTCGGATGCTCGTCATCAGATTCATCAAACTCACTAAGAAATAGAAAATGAGAGTGAATATCAACTTGGCCAAGGTGCTTGCATCATCATCATCATCATCATCATCATCATCATCATCACAACCACCACCACCACCACCTTCATCATCATCATCATCATCATCATCACAACCACCACCACCACCACCACCTTAATCATCATCTTTCAAAATTACTGCTGCTGATTTATCTAAAACAAAGACCCTGGCATATCATGAAATTATAATTAAAATCTTATCACAAATATATACCTCCGAAAGGGAGGTAATGTTCACCGAAGTTGTTTGAAAGCTGAATGACTCACAGTTCCGAGTTCTCTTCATCCGAGTCATATCTGTTGGCTCTCTCCATCTCTGCACGGAGCGCTTCCTTCTCATCCTCCTCCAGCTCACTATCAATCTCACTATCATCATCCTCCTCTTCCTCCTCCTCCTCCTCTTCATCTTCCTCTTCATCATCCTTCTCCGTGGCAGACTTGAGATGTTTGGGTAGTTTTGGAAGCTGTCTCTTTTGCTTCTCCGCAAGACCCTGTCTCTCGGTGTCATCGGCAACTGTGCTGGCATCACCACCGTGTACATCATTCAGTTGCTATAAGAATACAAAACGACAAATAAAATACCATACTATTATATCTCAAAGAATTATGCTTTGAACTAAAATTTATATCAGATTTTTCAACGTGTTCCTCTTATCTACCTAGTCAGTAAAATGATATGGAGTATGTTGTTACCATCTGAAATAAAATATCTAATTATTAAACTGGGGCTTGTTTCATGAAAGGGTCTTAGCTATGTACGTTGTCATATCTTATCTGGCGCAGAGCTACGGTGGAATTATGTCCGCATTTCGCACAAAGCGCCGATAGCCGTTGGAAATTAAAAAGCTTTGTTTAGGGTCTGAACGCAGAGATAGTCGCATCCTAGCTCCACGCCGGATAAGAAAACATACATATTTAAGACCCTTTCTTTCTTATTTTTCATGTTATTTAAACAAATCTACAATAAATTACCTTTGCACTTTTAATGTTGATAAGATCAAACAGAGACTCGCCCTGTGTCATCTACCACAGTGCTTGGCAACTCTTTGGACATTTGACATTTATGCTTCTGCTGACCATGTATTTTAAATAATCCATATGCTACAGATTCTTTATTAGTAACATTTAAGTTCTATATTAATAATAATCTTTCATAAGCAATGGATTTGACATCCCACCTTTGCACTTTTGATGTTGACGAGGTCAAACAGTGACTCCCCCTCTGTATCACCTCCCATGGTGCTTTGCTGTTCTCTGAGATTTACTTTATGACTATCCCAATTACACACAAAATAGTACTACATATTAGATTGTTACCTCTGATCTGGTTAATCCAGAGTCTACAGGAACTTGATATGATATCTCTTACACAACGGATTACTGTCGTACCTTTGCACTTTTGATGTTGACGAGGTCAAACAGTGACTCTCCCTGTGTGGTATCTCCCATGGTGCTTTGCAACTCTTTGGATTTGTGAAGCCTTTCTCGTAGCTTCTTGCGTTTCTTCAGTGAATCCTTCTTTTTTCTGCAAAAAAAAAAAAGAAGTCATTTTCCAGAGTTAATAAACAAGAAAATATTAAACATGTCCCTATAAACAAACAAATGATTGGCAAAGTACCATAAATGTACAAATAACACTGGACAGGACATTGACTTCATTCATCTGTCAGAGTGTATCAAGAAACTCTCTGAATGGAATAAACTACTTCAATCTACAGCAAAGCAGCCCTCACTTCATACACTCCAGAATGCGCTTGCTATGGACCCTTCCGTCTTTATGGGCTAACCACTCTCTCGGACCCACCTCCAGTTAAAACTCCTATGGAGTATTCAGTAGGATTAAACTACCAAGTACCAAGTCAAGACAGTCTCCCACTATGGGAGTGAAAACTTGTGACAAGGTACAACTGAGATTGCATGGGTATAGCGGCAGCTAGCCTCGTGTGCGTGTCCACATTTTGAACATTTTTCAAAGCAGCGAAACTGCAGTCACAACTCTTGAAACAGTTTAAGCGCTTGGGACCAAAACTTCTCACACGATGCAACTTTATTTGTTGCAATGACAGACATATGAAGTTGCATCATTTTTCATGCCGTGTGGGTGTGTACTATAACATCGCATTTCCCCTATAAGGTCTTTAAAAACAAGCCTCTAAACTGACCATGCAGTCCTGTTAACATTAAAGGGACTTAGTAACATTGTCAACATGTATTCGTATTAACAATAACAGCATGGGACAGGTTTTGGTTTTTCAAATTTCCCTATCGTTAAAAAGATATTTACGATTGAAGTGTTCAGATGTTAAATTATCCACTGGATCGTCAAAACCGTGTACAAAGTGAGTGCAATGAGTTAGTTAGTGAGTTTGCACTTTTGCTCATTACTCGGCCATATAACGTCCATTTAACTTGAAATTTTCACACAACACCCAGTGGACATATCAGATAACAGCAATATCAACCACTCATTACTTTTTGCACATGTCAACGAAGTTACTAGATCCCTTAAAGTTAAGTAATCTCACCTCTTTTCTGACAACCTCTCCTCCTCTTTGACATCTGCCAGTTGCTTAGCAATAGCATCATCCTCATCACTTTCACTCTCTGCGGGTTTAGCGGCCTTCTCTGCAGCTTCTTTCCTGTTAGAGAGAGAGAGAGTAAACATGAATGTCATAATATTATTACATTTCCTACAAATAATTTGTTCATCACTCATGCTATCATTTGTTCAACAGTTAGAGGATTGAGAGAGTTTTCATTTATTCTTTACGAAGATTGAATGGCTCAAGGTTGATGAGAGTTGAATGTAGATTATTCCAAAACATTTATTTCCTTTTCAATACATTAATTTGATATAATTTTCATTATTATACTGGTCATCAAAATTGTATCAATGAATAAATGGAGGGAACAATAAATCTTGGATTAAAGCTTATAATTCAAGTAGATAAAATAGAAGCTAGCTAATAAAACCCTCATTGATGCACTAGAATATGCACTCATAAATAAAATAAGCAAAATTGAAAAGAAATATAAACCTAATATAAATATTTGAATTCTAGTAAGAAAAGGAGAATTAACTTGGTTAATTCACAAAAAGGCATAGATGCTCGGCATTGTAAATTAAGTGTCTTGGAATAAGAATGAAATTTACATATCTTGAAGAATTTTGACAAGTTGTCAATCAAATCGTCATTTCATGACAGGAATTCACCAAAATTATCAACATTGGCCGGTAAACTACTAAATTGTATTAACTTAAGCTAAACTAGAAGGACAGAAATTACCACTAACCATTACAAAAATCATTCCACATGTGGAATTTGACAAACCTTGTGGTTAATTCATGCACCACAAGGGATAAGCTAATTGTTTCTCATCAGACTAACATTCCAATACAAAATTTGAGCATGCCACCAGTGATATTATGTCCTTTGACTAAAATAATAATTGCAGGCAACAGTTTTAGATATATGTGTTTCTTTAAAATCACATCTAGTTTTGAATGGGTTAAAATGATACATATTAGAAATTTTAAACATGACTACCAAGCATTATAAGAATGTCTCATTATTTTCTTACTTTTCTTTTTCGGCCTCAGCAGCTTGTGTTTTCTCCTTGTTGTACTTCTTGTGCCAGTTGAGCAGGTCCCTAACCTCTTTCCGTCCCAGCACCTTGATGTCTTTGCAATTGAGCTTGATGTCTTCCGACGTCAGCGGGTGGTTTTTGATGGATTTGTCGTCAAATACAAGCTGTGTAAATGATATAAAAACAAAACTACATAAATAAAATACATAAAACACAACAATCTAAAAACAGTTTTCTAAGTAACCCCTAAATTTACCCCTTGCAAAACATCCCTTTTATGTCATGGCAATTGATCTTGAATTTCTTTAAATATTTGCATATCCTTTTATCCTACACTACATTAAAGGGATAGTTGAGTTTTGGTAGAGAGGGCGCTAGACTACTTATTTTTTTGTGAGGTAATGAAAAACTGAGTGTAAAATTTGAAAGAGCATAATATTTAAATAATAAAATCATCTTTGTTTGATCAAAATCGGTTCAAAGACGGCTGAAATATCCATAAATATAACAATTTGTAATAAACCTGGGGCCCCAGGTTTATTAGAGAATTTTGAACGAGCCGTTACAATTTTTAAAAAATGCTTCCTCAACTCCACAAGTTACAAGATAGGTATTTAAATAGTTGTTGGTTATTTCTCTATCTAATCACTAGTTCAACAAAGCATCACATGCACAATATTTTATTCAAAGTGGTTGAAACCGATGAGTGTTTAGAGAGCGCCCTCTTACGTTCTAACGGCTCTTTTTGAATGATAACATGATCTTTACTACGTCATTTGTAATTTTGTGTTCCTTTCTAGTTATAACTATTAGTTTGTAATGTAATGATGCAGGTTTTGGTTACTAAAATTCAGTTTCACCAAAACTGTACTCTCCTTACCAGAACTCAACTATCCCTTTAATGTAATAAATAACAGGCTTTCCTTACCAGTTTAGGATAAGATTAAATAACACCAAAAGGAGATTCAATTTATTTGATTTCACAGGACAGTAAGTGGGGGAGATTTAACATTACCTTGCTATACCCATTGATAATTTATATAGGGGTCTTCAATACATATATCTTAACCTGGTGGTATAAGATATAGTCTACCTCTAGGTAATGGTCTGTTTTGGCTTTCTTAACCCCAAAATAGTCTTGCAAGAGTATGTGCCATTCCAAAGAAGATTGCATTATTATTCTTACCTCGCTGCATTTGTTGAGTAATTCCAGTGGGTCCTCAGCATCCATGTATTTTGATATCTGCACAGGGTGGTACAGGGTGTAGTCTCCTTCGTCATAACCCTCTGCTTTGGCCTTCTTCACTTTGGAGGGGTCTCTCAGGATCGTAGCCTTCTGCTTCGTCTCCTCTCCCACCACATCCTTGAAGATGTACTTGGGGTCAAAGAACTTTGCATCTGTAGATAGTGGGGTGAAGCGATAGGAAATGTGTTAGGACAATTTTTAGGCCTCTCTATCCAATGTTATCGGCGCTATACATGTACTTATTACCACTTTGAGGGAAAATAGCAAAAAGGATTATGTAATTTATAAGAGAGATTTTGCAAATAATCATCAGTTATACGAGAAAACTCTTTCATAGTCAAACCTGTCTATAAAGGTTCCCCTAGACAAAGTGGTCTCTAAGAGTGGATGTTTTAATGAATGACATAATTTACATGTAGACTCACTCCTAAGGAAAGAAAAAAAGCTGTCTTTTTACAGACAGGTGGTTGCTACAGCAGGTTTGGTCATAAATCATATTTATACATGCCTAGTAACTTATTTCCGACAATCAAGAATTCACTCCTTTCTAGATAAGTTGTTGACATAAAGTTTGTACATTTCTTTTTTATTCTGGAAGACTCAGGCATGTGAGTGGGGGAAAAAAAAAAAGAGGAAAGTCGCAGCATAATTGCAAAAGTGTGCTGGAAGTACACATTGCAAGCACAAAGTCCATTGCGGCTGGGGTCCAGGCCGTGACGTTTTTGAGTATTAAATGCATTCTCGACCCATTTTTCATAATTCTTCCAAAATTACTAGGTCAGATTTGGTCAGATTTACGTTTAAATGTTGTCTCTATACATTTAATAAAGTAAAGTAAAAAAAAAAAAAAAAAAAAAAAAAAAATACAATCAAATCGCGGAATTCCGCGATTTTATATTTTAAAAACGCGGAATTCCGCAGAAACGAGGAAGTCTCACATGCCTGAAGACTGGAGATTGAAACACAATGGGGACATCTACGTCTTTTTTTTCTGCCCCCCACCCCCCCTCCAACAAAAAGGACAAGATCAAACTTGTCAAACTTACCTATCTTATCCGGAGCGATGTAGCTCTGGCAGACAACAAAGATCTCGGCAGACTCGTTACGGGAGGCCTGGGGCTTGGTGACGTGGACCTTGCGGAACATCTGATGGAAGACCCAGAGCAGGGGCTGGTAGTCCTTCGAGCGGAAGACCTTGGTGATGAACCAGCCTCCCTTGTTGAGGAACTCACAGGCAAGCTTCAGAGAAGCTAAGGTTAGCTGGGCTGCAATGAAAATAAAAACAACATTAAATATTAAAGATATTCAAGTGTTCAAGAACCAAATTATTTCAAACACGATTGGGGGTGTACACAGGAGCAGCTTGTAGTTAGGCTGAGGAAATACAGGGAAATTATACAGACAAATTTAATTTAAAATCTTCAAGATCATCATACATGTGCTAAAAAACCAGACTGTTCTCTGTTCCTTTGAAGAGTAATTAGGATGGATAAGATAGGATATGAAATATTCACATTCTCAATATTATTGAATTACTGAGATTTTGTTTGTGTATATAACATTGAACATTGGAATCATTTCTTTCTTCTTAATTTTATTTTTGAGACAGTACATTTAAAATTTGGTGAACTGTAACTGCTTATTACCTTCCACATTCCAACAAGTCTAGTAAACCCGATGTCTCAGGCTCAATTCCGGGCAAACCCCATTTTCTTTGTTCATTAAATAAAAACAATATTGCTGGTTAGTTCTTTGTTGGAACTCCCTTCCTACCTTGTGAGAATGCATCGAGCAGCCAGCTGGCACCAACATTGGGAGCTCCGTCGTGAAGAACACAGTCTGCCTTCCACGTCTTCATCTCTTTCCGCAATAACTAGGAAAAAGAAGGAGAAACATAATATTAAATGGAACCAAGGACTGGCTCCTTTTTATAAGCCAATTGAGTGTAAAACAAGAATGCTTTCAATAATTGATGTCCACATCAAATTACAAAATATATTCAATATCAAGTCATTGTATATTTTAAGGTGCTGATTAAAGAGCAGCATTTGTTAAAATCATGCATATTTAATAAGTGTCATGAAAAGTTGCAAATAACTTTTAACAAACCATACATTTCAACTAATATATACACTGAAAAAATTAACCCAACAATTTAATATGCTGGTTATAGGCTCACCATTCTGCATTTGGTGGTTGTGATATCGCAGGGAAATGTTGTGACGTTTGGAATAGACTTGATGGGGAAGAGATCGACACCGATGATCATACTTGACACGGGCATGTTCCTGGATGCAACTTGAAGCCTGAAAATTGAAAGGACATCAGTGATGAGAAATAATATTATATTCTGATCTGACAAATCTGACTGTATTAATTTGTTTATATTATTGATTCAGTGAACATATATTGGAAATAACATTGAACTTATTTTCCAGACCAGCTAGGTCTATTACGAGTAGTTTATGAGGAAATGTTTGAATTCTTCAAGCTCACGTGGATCAAATGAAAGAAAATTATTTACAGTAACCCTGGTAAATTTATTTTGTTATTGAAGTGATCCATATTCAACTTTATTTAGATTTTCTAAAAGCGATATCTGAGATTTCAATCATATAACGTGTGAAAATTAATATTCCTTTTTCGGGCAAGCTATTTTTTTTACCAACTTGCCCAACTTGGCAAGTCAGTAAGAAATTATTCTGAAGACGTAGAGCCCCGAGGTCATGATAATTTCATCTAATCAAAGCTCACGAGTGCCCCCTCAAATCCAGTAAAGTACAGTCAAATTTGTGCATAGTGACCACCTAGTCAACACCAGAAAACTGTCTACTATAAAGTCTGTAGGCAGGTGACGTCTTTCTGAGACAAGTTCAAAAGTATTGTTTTTCTTTGCAGGGGAATACTTTTGGTGGCCACTAAGCACGTTGCCTGTTATCGACAGTAGGACCAATATTCATAAACCCTGCTAGCTTAGTTTAATGCCAAGTCTATTTTGTATGAAGTGACTAAGTGTTTAGCACATGATCCGTTTATCAAGTATACCATCCATGATCCTCCTGGAGATGCACAGTACTGCAGAAAGTTAAAAAGTTAATACCTAGCACAGGTGCTGATGTTTAGGGGGGGGGGGGGGGGTGATCTATCCCATGGGCGTCGATCTGTAATTGATACCTATTCATCAGGGGGGGGGGGGGGGGGGTTGATCTATTTATTCATCTCCCCCTGATGGTATTATGTGAGGATCGAGGCCCATGATCTATCCATTCTTCCCCTGATAAAAAGGTATATTATAAGATCTACGACAGTGATATCTAAATCTATCATTGCATACCACCCTCCTGGTGCTGCACACAGATCTATCAAGACTCTGGATTGCTGCAGAAAGTTGAACAGTTATTATATCTAGTGCTGGTGTTGATTGGTAAGGGGGGGGGGGGGGGGGGTGGGGGTGATCTGTCCATTCATCCCCCTGATAAAAAGGTATTACATGTAAAGATCTATGACAGTGATAGCTTTGCATACCATCCTCCTGGCGCTGCACACAGATCTATCAAGACTCTGGATTGCTGCAGAAAGTTGAACTTTCTATTGAGCTGGATCAGCTTGAAGGCAGATCGGGATCGGTAACCTGTAATTCAAGATTTATAAAGAAGAAAAATTAAAAAGCATATCATTGCAATTCTTAACTTTTCTTTCATTTCCTTAACTGGCAGTTAAATGAGATTGTTCTCCATAAATAAATCAAAATCTGATCAGCTTGAATTAAGTCATCCAGCAGGGCAAATTGTTTTAAACCATGTTGACGTCACTACTTCTGTCTTCTGTGTTCTTTTCCTGCTTTCCTGGACCTCCCTTTTAAAAAAACTGTTGGCCTAAATTATGATTCCTTTATACAAAAATAAGATAACATTTCAGACATGTGCAATTCTACTATTCTAGTAGATCATGGTCTTTCCCCAGTCTCTTTACCCTCTTCTCCTTTTCTTGCCACATCATCGTGACTTTCGTGACTCAAGCAGTTTCCCCTAGACCGATAAATCTGATGTTTTCAAGTCATGGAAACTGTACTTGCTGTCTTCCATTCCCACTCAGCCCTGTTGGCTAATAATTAGTGATCAACAGTACACGTACAGTAAATGTTAAAAGAGGCCCTGAAAACGACAGATTTATCGGTCTACATGCACTAAGTTTTCCAAGTCTAGTATGTGACATGTTTCACATTTTAAGTTATAGAATTATTTCTTGGGTTGTTTTTCTAACTTACTCGTCATCATCACATTTCCACATTCATTCACCTCTTTTCTAAACTGATCTTATTCTTAGTCTTAGTCTTAAGCCCGGCGCAGACAGAGCCGACTCGACCCAATCCGACTGGTTTTCAGTCAGGCTAGAGTCAGTTTCGCTCGGTCGGAGCTGATTCAACAAGTCGAATCGGCCTCGAATGACCTCCGACTGGCTCTTGACTGGCATAACCGGAGTCCTGAGGCAACGTATTCTGAGTTAATCAGGCTGAAAACCAGTCGGATCGGGTCGAGTCAGCTCTGTCTGCGCCGGCACTTAGAGTTAGACTTTAGACTTTTTACTTTTAGAGTTAGACTTTTTTTAATTTTCAAAACTTTTCTCACTCTCTGACTCTGGACTTCTGGTTTATCCATCTCTTCACCTCACTATAATTGTTTCATGTTTCTTTAACTCTTTATCTTCTATCATTACATTATTAATAAATTATTTGAAACATTATCACCATTAATATACATTTCATTCACACAATGACATTGATGATGTAAATTTACATGAAAAATGAAATGTGTGACATGTCAATGACAAAACATCGTCACCAACATGAATAACTCAAAATTCAAGATATCTCACCCGTTTCTTTTGCAAGATGGTAGTACCGATCCTTTCTTTGTTTTCCAACCTTCGATTTCTTTCCCATTTTGAGGCGTATTTCACGACCCGGCGGCCTTCTTAATCTTCAAGAATCAAGAGTATTTTGTTCGCATGCGACGCAATATAATGAAGCAGCAGGTTATCAGCTAACCTCCAACGGAGCTGTGTGAGACAGATGTGCCGCATCGGCAGGGCGGCTCCTCGACGTCGAATCGCTCCAAAGCACGCGCAACTCACGTTCATTGGCACACACGTGTTCCTTCAGCGGACATATGGCACACATTCATGCATATGCATGCAATACGCGTACGTTCCCTAGAATGGGGATACACGCGCGCCGGAAAAACCGCACGCATGTAGGGATTTCTGTACAACTCATTCATTTATTACATGTTCTGCGCTAATAATCCTGAAAAAAGTAGCGCGCGCTTGTCATTCATCAATCATGGAAGCCTGAAATATGGGTGTATAGCCTCACTTAAATTGCTGAATTCTACGATTTTGGGTAAGGTTTGGTGACATTGTTTATAATTGTAATCTTGTGATAATTCTGAAGATTGTAAATTGCTTTCTTTTGTAACTCTGTTGTGTCTAATTTTCGCCATGCGTGTGTTTGAAAAAGGTATTTATAATGAGTTGGTTGTTACAATTGTAATGAATTGCAATGTAGGCAATGAGAACGAATTTATGTGAATTTATGATTGAATGAATGAAATTGAATGCAACAATACAAAAATTACAAGAATCGCAATGAATGGCAATGTCATGAATTATTGAATGGAAATGAGTGGAGGCCACGTTTGTAAATATATAAATGAAATTGGCTATTTTTATTTCTATGATTCTCAATGAAACAAAAGCTTTAATTTATTTTTCACTGGGTTTTTTCACGGGGTTCACGAGGGCAATTTCAAACTGGTTACGCCTTACGGGGCGGGGGCAAATCGCCCTTTGCCCCGTGTATTTTTTACGCTGATGTTGATAGTCGGTGATGTAAGGACATTGGTCATTACTCCATTAGAAATCTCTTTTTAAAAATGTTTTTGTAAGTTAAAATTGAAATGTTTGGCTGGTTTTGTTGAACTTGTATTGATGAATCATAAGTTGATGGTTGAAAATCAAATCAGTAATCAATCAAACGGTGCAGTCGAACCGAATATGACTAAAAGTATCTGAGTTTAGATAGAGCTTGATGTCGTGCATGTAATATTTCATAAATGGTTTAGTTTGGTTGCAAGTTGCAACTAGTATCATTTCTAATGCTGTTATCCGATCCGGATCCGATCCGAGATCCCGGCGGTAATGGCTTCCGAGCCGATTCCGAGACGGATCCGAGAAATATTTTTTCTCGGTAGAAAATATCGGAAGATTTTGCCGACCCATTTTCTCCAGTGATAATTGAACATGTGTATGTTTGACAGTCCATTAAGTAGTGTAATTTAAATAAGAAATGGGGAAATCAATATTGTTTACTTTATGAGTGGTTATTTTGGAGAAATTCTTGGTTCGTCAGTTCGTTTTGCAGTCGAAAATTGAACAGGATGCGCGAAATTGCTAGTCATTTGAACGATGTTGTGGACGGATGTGCAATCAAAGTTACGCCGATACTCGAGGGGAGACGTCTGTTGGATGTCTGTATGATCGAGCTAATAAGCCAGTGCATTCAAAATGTGGCTCTGAATACGTTTTATTGTCATTTGCACATTTAAAAATGTTCTGATATTCTACTTACATGATTTCTTGGCGTTTGATAGCTGGGCGGAAACAAAAATATGCCCCTAAACAATGAAAACAATTGCGCAAAATATCGATAAAAAATTACTACACCGCTCCCGTTTGCTTGTATAATTGCGTGTGCAGATATAGATCCGCCGCCGGGAATTCCCCAATTTTCGGCGGATGGATCTCGGATGGATCTCGCGTAAGAAAAAACGTTCACCATAACACACGCAAAGTAATACGACCAAATTAACGCCTAATAACTTGTTGCATGTGCATGCAAGCTATAGCTAGCTAACTCATTGGAGTTCTCTCGAGGCCTAGCCGTCCGTAATCCGATTTTTTTCTTTGGAAATATATCGATAATTCAGCAGTTTTGTCTTTGATTTGGGGGGTTATTTTGTATTCTGTTCGGCTTTCAGATGCCATGTTATCATGTAAGTAGATTACCAGAATTGTGTGGTTCCCTAAAAGGGTAATTTATAGCCGATTTTTGAGGGCAGTGGCCCGGCAGTGGCTCACAAGCGCGGTTTTCCACGCGATTGGCGGGTTGAGTTTCTGTGAAACGTGTGGTGCGATGCCGAACAAACCATCGAAAAAATACTTTTCTTGCGAAACTCTGAATAATCTGAATATTATTTTTCCGTAAAAATTGATATGTACATGCCTCGAAACGTCATTATTATTAATATTTTTGCCATATAAAACAAGAAAGATGAGTCTACAACGCTGCATTTTTTCAGAGCAAATTGCAATATTTTTTTTCTCCGAGATCCGATCCGATCCGAGATCTCGTTAGCGATATAGAATTCTAACGATCCGAGAACGGGCCGGGATTTTTTGTTTACCTAACAGCGTTAATCATTTCTATTGAACTCGGCAAAATAAACTTGTCCTTACATGTACATCATGTAAATCTCATCTAGAAACAAGTAAGAAATCGCCAAGCAAATCGAGCAACCTAACAAAAATTAATTTGTCTTTTGTTTCTCTTCAGTTTTTTAGGGCAAGTAAATTGTCTGTATGGACAGGTATGATGTTAAAATTAATGATTTTACTTGCCAAAATGGGCAAGAAGAAAATGCATTTATTGTGGAGGCTTGGTTTAGAAATTATAGTTAATTTTCGTTTATCTGTTTATTGTCTCTCTATTTCAACAGGTATATTTTCCAAGCAGAAATGCACTACTGGTAACTAGACATCTTTAGCAGATATAACGGAAAAATACAAGGAAGAAAAACAAAAAAGCAATCATGGTGTCTCGTTTCTTTGCTGGAAACTCCTTGTTAAAAACAAGGAGTTCAGACATTTTAGCTTAAAAAAATAAATCCAACTTTTGTTTTTTGGTTTTCCCAATTTTAACAGGTATCTTTAAAGATGAGATGCACTGGTGACAAACAGTACATCTATAGCAGAAATAACGGACAAATCTAAGGAAGAAAAACATAATCATGGCATGGCATCGTTAAAAACAATTATATTTGAGTTTAGACATGTTAGCTTATAGTCCTAAATTTTGTTTATTGGTTTTCCCACGTGTAACAGGTATCTTTAACAAGCTGAGATGCACTGGTGACCAACAGCACATCTATAGCAGAAATAACGGACATATCTAAGGAAGAAAAACGTAATCATGGCATGGCATCTTCTTTGCGGGAAACTCCTTGCTAAAAACAATTATATTTAAGTTTAGACATGTTAGCTTATACTTCTCAATTTTGTTTATTGGTTTTCCCATTTTCAACAGGTATCTTTAACAAGCTGAGATGCACTGGTGACCAACACTACATCTATAGCAGAAATAACGGACAAATCTAAATTCTAAGGAAGACACATGCAATCTTGTTTCTTTGCAGGAAACTCCTGGTTAAATTTTTGTTTAATATGAGTTTAGACATTAGTGCTGTAACTGACCTTGATGATCGGATTGTTTGATCGGATCGGCAAAATTTTATCGATCTTCGAAATCGGATCGATGATCGGGATCGGATGATCGGCTATTAAAAAATAAAAAAAAAAAAATAAAAAAAAAAAATCGTTTTTTTTTTCCTTTGGAAAATGATCCCCAAAAAACACAATTTGGGAATATAAATGAATACCAAAGCAACATATATCCATATTAATAAGCCCAAGGTAATCTTGTACGGGTATGCTTTCATTTCAAACTGATTACCTCTTCTTTTACAAAATTACTCACGCCGATTTTGAGCTTAGTCCCATGTGATTAATTTGGCGTAACCTTTCAGAAACACATGGGACTAAGCTCAAAATCGGCGCGAATAATTTTGTAAAAGGAGAGGTAATCAGTTTTAAATGAAAGCATACCCATACAATATTACCTTGGGCTTATTAATATGGATATATGTTGCTTTGGTATTCATTAAATATTCCCAAAATATGTTTTTTGGGATCATTTTCCAAAGAAAAAAAAACGGATTTTTTTTTTTTTTTTTTTTTTTTGCCGATCCGATCTTCCGATTTTTTCTGCATGATCGGAAATCGGCAAAAACGGTCCGATCATGTATGATCGGATCGTGATCGGCATGCCGATCCGATGATTGGTTACAGCACTATTAGACATGTTGACATACTTCTAACTTCTGTTTATTGGTTTTCTCAATTTTAACAGGTATCATTTACTAGTTGAGATGCACTGGTGACCAACAGTACATCTATAGCAGAAATAACGGACAAATCTAAGAAAGGACAAACGCAATGATGGCGTCTCGTTTCTTTGCGGGGGGCTCCTCGTCGGAGAGCGAGTCTGAAGTGAGTGATGAAGGGCCGCAGGTGCCACAGAAGCAGGTGCCCATGACACGCTTCTTCCTCAGTGACGATGAAGAAGAGACGAAACGTGTCGTACGCAGCGCCAAGTCAAAAAGGTAAGTTGTTGGGTCTTTTAAAAGAAGCTAGAGGCTGAGTTTTAAAACCTAAATGAGCCACTAGTCTAAAAAGGAATCGAATGGATTGGAAGGGAGGGGCAGGCCATTGATTTAAGTGGAGCAGGTTCCTATGTCCTGCTTCCTTCAGTGATGATAAAGAAGAGATGAAACGTGTTGTTCGCAGCGGCAAGTCAAAAAGGTAACATCCAGCCAGAAAGGGGGGGGGGGGGGTCTGTTTTTTGGGGGGGTGCGGGTGCCCATGACCCGCTTCTTCCTCGGTGACGATGAAGAAGAGACGAAACGTGTCGTACACAGCGCCAAGTCAAAGAGGTAAGATATACAGCCATTTCGGAAATGTGGTGGGTTGGGGGGGGGGGGGGGGGGCGGGAGTGGGAAAGAAAGGCCACAAGTTTTACTTGCCCCCTCCGTGAAACTTAGTTTCCAATAACCCGCTTCTTCCTCAAACAAAACTTGTTGTATGTAGTGCGAAGTCAAAAAGGGTAAGTTGATAAGACACTCTGTTGGCTCGGCCTTAGAGAGTTTTAAAGCTTTATTTTTACAAATTTTAAAGCTATATTTAGAATCAGACTTGTTTCTTGTTTGCTCTTAGATACTAGTAAACAGAATAGCAAGACAATGCTGACTGAGGATCTCATCTGCTGTCTACAGTCATAAGAGGGAGCTATTTATTTATTTAACATTTTCTAAAAAGATTGAGCGTGATTTGTGCAATTTGATTTTGCATTCAAAAGATTAGTCATTGGAAATCAAAATGTTTTTTCCCACCTAGGCATGAAGAGATTTCAGACATCATCAAGCAGATCAGGAATCACAAGAAGATCCGCGATGTGTCTCGAGTTCAGACAAGTTTTGAGGAGATGACGAGAGTTTACGCCAAGGCATCGAACGTGCTCAACACTGATGATGGACAGATTCCTAGATTCTACCTCCGCTGTCTCGTCGAACTGGAGGGGTTTGTTGATGAGGTTAGCATATCATTTGTTTATTTCTCTGTATTGATAGTAAATTTTTCATAATGTGTCATAATTAATTCTGTGTTAACATCAGACCTATTTTGTTATTTGTAATAGAGAAAACAACATAAAAAGGACAACAACTGAAAATAATGGAAAGGACTAGTACACTCAATCTCTCAATAAAACACATTATTGTTACATTATTAAATCAGTATTTTACATTACCCTTAAAAATCTACCTTTTACATAAATTTGGATTTTAACTGGACATTCATTTCTTGCAAAAGCCTATTTGTTTGTTTCCATTTTAAGATGAACACTAAGGCTCAGGAAAGAAAATAGGCACCAATATTTATTTCAATTGGATATGGATATTTTCTGAACTGATTTTGATAAAGCAAAGTTGATTCTGTGATATAAATTGTGTGCTTTTTTATAATGTTACACTTAGTTTTTCATTACCTCACGAACATTTATTTCTTGAAGCGCCCTCCAAACCAAAACTGAACTACCCCTTTAAATGTCATGAATTTGATTATCTTGCAGATGTGGGAAGACAAGAAGAAGCTGAATAAGATGAACGCCAAGGCTCTGAACACCCTGCGCCAGAAGCTGAGGAAGTACCTGCGGGAGCATGAGACGGCGGTCACCAAATACAAGGAGGTAAGCTTTCAGTCTTTAGTCAGGGCTAGTCGACACTAGCACTTGCCCGCTTGCCCAGGGCAAGTAAAAATTGGAGTCAGGCAAGTTAATTTTAATAAATTGTCTAGTTTGCTTGCCCAATTGGGCAACTGAAAATTAAGAGAGAATAATGTGATTTCATACATGTAAATCTCATGTAAATATACATACATGTAAATACAAGGAGGTAAGCTTTCAGTCTTTAGTCACTAGCACTTGCCCGCTTGCCCGGGGCAAGTAAAAATTGGAGTCAGGCAAGTTAATTTTAATAAATTGTCTAGTTTGCTTGCCTGATTGGGCAACTAAAAATTGTTTCAACTACGAGGGAACAATGTGATTGCATATGTAAATCTCATCTAGAAGTACGAGGGCAAGTCAATGTTATATTGGGCAAGTAAAATGTCATAAATTATGATTTTTACTTGCCCGAACGGGCCAGTACAGAAAAAGGTTATTGTGGAGGCTTGCTTTAGTATAGCTCTAGCCTTTATTATTATAGTTCAACGTATCTTAGCCACCTCTCGTTAGCAGTCACCTGTCTATAGTGGCTATTGGAAATTAATCCACTACATCAGGGCTCAACACTAGCACAAGCCTGCTTGCCCTGGGCAATGGTGGTCCCGTACATAATCACTGATGTTAATATTGGAATTTCAAAAAAAAAAAAAAAAAATTCTTCTTTTTTTTCTTCTCAATTACTGTTTTGAAAGATGCTTATCATGTATATCCATTAATATTACAAACTGAATTATTATGTTAATCAATCTATATTATGTGATACATGTTTATTTGCAGTATTCAACTAATGTATTTCTTTCTGTATTATTTGTATACAAATTTTGTATTATGTGATTATGTTGAAAATAAAGTGATTTTATCAATTCAAATCAAATCAAGTAAAAATTGTAGTGAGTCTGGCAAGTAAAATTTCATAAAGTGAAATGACATGTATGTGTGGTCCTACTGGTTTTCAGGTTAAGTTAGAGTTTGTCGATCAGTTAGAGCCAATTAAAAATGTTCTATTGTGCCGACTGGCTTCTGACTGGTAAAATCAGAGTGATGCGGCAACGCACACTGAGCCAATCCGACTAGGTCATATCAGCACTGTGTGTGTTGGGGTTAACCTGCTTGCATCCCTGAGAATTGTGTTACTGTTAACATGGTTATATTTGAATGTTTCATATTTTGTGCTGGGTAGCGCAAGCAAAGACATTCACAAGTTTTTAAATTCACACTGAGTAGGCATTCATTTATTTTTCCTTTCAAAGAGGAATAAACATCGCATTTTGTGAACGTGAAAAAAATGTGTTTTTCTTCTTTTTGAATCTCCATAGAATCCTGATGCTGAGGATAAGGAGGACGTTGAGGTAGAGGAGGAGGTGGCATTTGATAGCGATGACGATGCTCCCAAGGCAGCCAGCCTCAAGAAAACACCACCCTCCAAGTCAAGGCCCGCAAGAGATTTGGTGAGTGCTGTTGCCTTTCAAAATGGATGACAATGAAGATGAGATTTGGTGAGTGTTGTTGCCTTTCAAAATAGATAATGAAGATGACGATGATTGAAAAGATGATGAAGCTGTGGGTGATGGTGAAGAATGGAGAGTGATGATGACATTCACATGGCAGCTAGCTTCAAGAAAAAACCCACCCTCTATTAAAGCAAAATCCTATCAGAGATTCAGTGACTGAGCGTTGTGGCCTATCAAAGACTGATAATGATAATGAAGATAATAATAATAATATATAGCATTTATAGAGCGCCATGTATCTAGGTGCCCTATTCAGAGGCGCATTATTACCCTTGGTCATCAGGTACAGTTCAAACCGGCACAATTATCTTGCGCACCATCTCAACTCCCAGGGGAGCATACTAGCTCAAGCTGCCCTATTATGCAGAGCGCTACAGGCTAATTTAACACCCGACCAAGTACCCATGTATACTCCTGGGTAGAGAGCAGCAATGTGGATAAAATGCCTTGCTGAAGGACATAAAATGCTGGGGCTTCGATTGAGTTTGAACTCGGGTCCCGAGATCGGAAGTCAAGTGCTTATCCGATCATGCCACAACACCTCCACGAAAAGATGAGGGTGATGTTGAATGATACAACAGTGGGGATGGTATTCCCATGGCATCAGGCTTCCCAAAAAATGTAGAAACTGCCTATAGAGTCCACCTTTCTACAGTGGCCACTTTACTTCTTTCAATTAGTTAATAACTATATTCAGGTTTTTTTTACGCTTGTCCCTTTTCTGCCAGATGATGAATTCAATGAAAGCTTTTCTAGCACTTCCGAGTCTGATTCAAGCTCTGAATGGAATAAGATAATTGTGCAGGTTCGAACTTTCCTCTGTGACAAAGAAGAGTAATAATGCTGCAGCCCTGCATGAAGCATTATTATATATAAATGCAATCTATTATTATTTTTCTGCAGGATGATGATTCTGATGAGAGCTGGCCCAGTGATTCCGAGTCTGACTCTAGCTCTGACGATGAACTGCCTGCAATGACCACTCTGACTGCAGAGTACTTCTTGAAAAAGTAAGCATCTCGGGGCTCTCCCTTAAAGGGATCTAGTAACTTAGTTGACATGTGCAAAAATTAATGAATTGTTGATCAAATTAATGTTTTGTGTGTAGTGTGTGAACATTTCACGTTAAATGGATGTTATATGGACAAGTAATGAATGAGCTAATATGCAAAATGATATTCGCAAACTTGTAGCGCTGACTTTGTGCACAGTTAGACACAGTTGGATAATTAAAAACCTGAACACTTCAATTTTAAATAACTTGTAAAGAAAAGGGAAATTCAAAAAATGAAGAATGTGAACAATCTTTTTTTTTTACTTGCCCGACTTAGCTATAAGGCAACATTTTTTTTCTAGCATTGACGTACTGATTGACGTATTCCTCTCACCTGACGAATTACAAAATGACTCGATTTATCCCATGCAGGACCACAACTGGAGATGAGAAGGAGAAGAAATCAAGGCGCAGGGAGAAGGCTAAGAAACGAGAGGAGGAGGGCATCGAGGAAGATGAGGAGGAGGAGGAGGGAGGATGGGAGCAAGTCAAAGGAGGCATCAAGATGGAAAAGGTCAGAGGTCAAAGGTCAAACATAATTCTGTTTGTTCATATACATGAAGATGTATCATGTGTGTATGTATGTGCTTATTTTAAAATGAACAAAAAAGGGGTGCAGGGATAAGACCTAGCAACAAGATGAGGGGATCGTGGAGGAGGAGGGAGGATGGGAGGAATTCAAAGGGGGCATCAATGGAAAAGGTTAGAGGTCAAAGGTCAAACATAATTCTGTTTGTTTATATGTGTGTTTATTTGTGATGAAATGAAAAGATGAGGCACAGGGATAACCTAATGCCAAGAAGAGAGAGTGGAGGGGTTGAGGAGGAACAGGAGGAGCCAAAGGGGGCATCGAAATGGAAAAGGTTAGAGGTCAAAGGTCAAACAAAGTTCTGCTTGTATGTTTCATTTGTGTATGGGTGTGATTATTTGTGATGTAATGAAGGGATGAGGAACAGAGATAAGGCCAAGAAACAAGAGGAGGGAATGTAGGAGGAACAGGAGGAGGATGGAGAATGGGAGCAAGTCAAACAGGGCATCAAGATGGACAAAAGTTGGTAGTAATCATTTCCAAATTAAATTATGATAATCCACTTGACCAATTTCTTTTGGGACAAGTATATGTGAATAGCTTAACCCGTTCCCTACGAGTTTATGAAATCTCCATATACTTTGTACACAACCCACTCGGTTCCTGTGGTCAAGGGGTTAATCCTGCCATTCATCTACAAGGAATAGAAGCATCCATTTGGTAACAAGTCAAGTTTCTGTACATGTAAATAATGATGAATTCATTTGACACGTATCTATTGAGTGCATTATTAACAAATCTGTAGATCTAGTTCTGATGCAAAAATACTGCTGAAAACTGCTTATCTACTATAATAATGCATAGATCTAGTTCTTTAAGTATTGTGACCTTGAGTCAACCATGGCACTGAGAGGGTTTGATTTTAATTCGCTATCTTCAATTAAACTTACAGGAGAAGCCCAAGATGTTTGCCAAGGATGTTGAGATCACCACCTCCGTGGTGATGAAGAAGCTTAGCGAGATTGTCGGCGCTCGAGGCAAGCGCAGGACCAACCGTTCGGAGCAGATCGAGTTGCTCAAGGAACTGAGGAACATCGCCAACCAGCACACCCTGGGAGCCGGAGTCGACCTCAAGATCGCTTTCCATGTCATGTCAGCTGTGTTTGACTACAACCCCAATGTAGCCACGTGCATGAAGCCTGCCATGTGGGAAATGTAAGCTTTATATAATGATGCTAATGTTTATGGTGATGATGATGTTGATGGTGATGGTGAAGGTGAAGATGATGACAATGATTATGATGATGATCAACGAAGTGGCCGGAGGCATTATGTTTTCGGGTTGTCCGTTCGTACATACGTCCGTCTGTCCGTGACAGATTTCAATCAAATTGACAGATTTCAATCAAACGTGGTACCTGAATCTATCTTAGGGAGCCAATGTAGCCATCTAATGTTGGGAGACCTATTCAAGACTGTTTGACAATTGCCTTTTATGCATCCTCAATATACCCCAGTCTGATTAATAACTCTGAACCGGTTAACCCTCATAGTATGCCAATGAGAAGTAATGCGTTTTGCATGCAAACATTTAATGTATATTCCAATGTGCCAATAGCAATAAGAGGATTAAATTGAAGATGGAATCATGACCAGTCCATTATATCTTAAAATTTTCATTTATAGCAGTGTTCTTACCTTATCAATTAGCATTTGTTTATTAAAGCTTGGAAAGAAAACTAAAACTCTATTTATATATTAAAAATAATTGCCAGTAACAATATTATATACAAATGTTTGTGTGTGGTTGATTTGTGTGTGTGTTGCTTGTGAGACTGATCCTGTCGCTATTCTTTGCGTTTAACAGTTTATGTGTTCAATGTTTTTTATAAATACGATTTTATTATGATGATGAAATGGATCTGAGAAAGGAAGCTGACAATGACGATACAACTCTCAATTCAACTTTCCTTCATCTGAATAAAATCACAGTAATAAATGATGTTTGTGTGAATGCGTAATGTTTATAATTTTGTTGTATGTTCTTTATGGTATTTTCTATAATATCTTAGGTGTGCCTTCTACTGCCTGTGGTATATGTATGTGTGTGCGTGGACATGTATGTTGTGCGCAAACTTGTCTAGTTTTTTTTCCTTCTGTATATGACACATTCTTATGCGCATCTTGACAAATTGTTATAGAATGTATGAAATTGAGCATATTTTAATTTTCTTGATGTGCTAGGTGTCTTGTTCTGATGAAGGATATGCTGGATAGTCTGAACGCCAATCCTGACATCGTGGTCTCTGAAAACCTGGCCGAAGATGCTGAGAATCTTGAGGTATGTTTTGACATACCGTAAACCGGGGTGACTATGGCCACCGGGGTTACTTTGGCCACTTATTGAGATGAATGTATTGTCATCAAGCCTTACATTTTTAAACAAATTTCTTATTGTTTCACACATATTCTTATAGGGTAATGTACAAAATCAGAAATTTATTCTAAAGAGTGAGACTTGATACAAATAATTCCTTCTCATAAAGTGGCCAAATTCACCCCGGCGGCCAAAGTCGGCCCGGTTTACGGTACTAATTGTTCCATTCTAATGATAATGATGCTGTATGACATTGAAGTTATGAAAATGGTTCGTTTATTAAAAGTCTTGCAGGAAAGCTGAATCGCAAAAGAGAATCTACATACAAACCCCTTCACAAAAAGTTTGCAATTCAAGTTTGAGCGTTTAACTGTTTTATGTGTTCAATGTTTTTATAAATACAATTTTATTATGATGATGAAATGGATCTGAGAAAGGAAGCTGACAATGGCGATACAACTCTCAATTCAACTTTCCTTCATCTGAATAAAATCACAGTAATAAATGATGTTTGTGTATTTGTCATGTTTATAATTTTGTTGTTTGTTCCTTATGTGTGTGTTTTTTGTGTTTTTTTCTATAAAATCTTAGGTGTGCCTTCCACTGCCTGTGGTATCCTGCATATGTATATATGCAGGAAAGCTGAATTGCAAAAGAGAATCTACATACAAACCCCTCACAAAAAGTTTGCAATTTGAGTTTGAGCAGTGATATCTATTTTTGATATGAAATGATCCTACTCGAATTTGATATAATTGACAAGCCCGGTTATTCCCTTTTACATTGATTCAGTTTAAATTATGTAATTTTGGAATGCGCAGTAGACCTGAATATGGAGCTGTGTCAAAAGCAAAATGTCTGGCCTTTAATCAAATACCAGAATACCATGACAATATCAACTTTGTAAGTTTATACTGATATTAGTTAAATTGAATATACACAAATTCATGTTGTTTTAATACTGTTCATGTTACCAATTCGCTATGAAACATTTATGTATTTAGAGCTATATAAGAAACTATATTATTATTATTATTATTATTAATTCATTTTTTCAGGAGGCACCATTCAAGATCCGTGGTTGTATCCTGACGGTGGCAGAACGTCTTGATGAGGAGTTTATAAAGATGCTTCAGGCCACAGACGCACACTCTACTGAATATGTAGAAAGGTGAGATATACAATGATCAAAATAAAACACATGCTCGCTGGCACGGCCCCACTAAAAAAATAGCTTTGGGCCACCAAATTTCATTGATGTTTAATAACACTGGTCCAAATGGGCAACCAAATGAAATAGAACTGTTTACATTTGTGTTTTGTTTAGGGCCATCAGGTTTAGGTTTCGGGCCACTAGAATTAGAAAAATCTTGTTATCATTTTCCCATCCAGGCATTGAGCATTGAGAAAGAGCATAGTTATTTGTGCCAGCCACAAATATCACAGGATTTAGGACTGAGCTGATACTTTGGTATTTACAAAGATGCTTTATGTTACAGAAGCCCTCTGTATAAGTGTGTAGGAAGGCAAAACATTGTCAAACAATGATAGGGATGGTAGGGCTCTGAATTAGCACCAGGCTGGGATCACTTAAGGTTATTGAATAATTATTTCTGAATGAAGGCAGCAAATCTTTGAATTCTACCTTGTTGTTTGTTCGTTTGGGTCTCCTTAAATCAAGTTTAAAGTTCCTAAATTAAGTTCTTCAATTGCTCAATGGCTGTTACCTCAATTGTAACAATATGTCATGACAAATTTCACACAATATTGTTCCTTGGGCTGTTCCTTGAGAATATTTTCTTATCTTAGTCCGGCAATGAAAATATCGCATGTATAAATATGGCTCTGTTGTCATCTTGCATTATATTTACTTCTCTTCTCAACCGTTTGAAGGTTAAAACTTTAAAAATGGTCACTGTTTGGATTTCTCCACTTTCTTGACAGGTTGAAAGATGAGACGATGGTAACAGCCCTCATCGTTCAGCTGCAGGGATATCTAGAGAGCTGTGGGTCTGGAGATCTGGAGAGTTTACATCTTAGATCTGTTGTGAATGTTCTATTTTTTTATCAATTTTTTTAGTTCATTTAGGAAATATGGCTCTGTTGTCATCTTGCATTCTATTTACTTCTTCTCTCAACCGTTTTGAAGGATAAAACTTAAAAATGGTCACTGTTTGGATTTCTCCACTTTCTTGACAGGTTGAAAGATGAGACGATGGTAACGGCCCTCATCGTTCAGCTGCAGGGATATCTAGAGAGCTGTGGGTCTTCCTCAGAGATCTGCAGGGTCTACCTCAGGCACATCCAACACATCTACTACAAGGTAAAGTGGGATGCCATGTTTATTGATGGTGTCGTTGATTATGATGTGGTGATAGTGATGATGATTCATGATGTAAACAAATACATGGGTGCTCCGGGCGATTTTGGCCCCTGAAAATTATAAAATTATAAACAATTTTAAGAGTGCTTTTTTTCATGCAGGCGAACTTGAAAAGTAGCCCCAGAAAGATGCATGTTATTTTATATTAACCCACTGCACAGTATGACTATGGAAAGCTGCATGAACGGGAAAGATCTCGAGCCAAGGCCACGACAGAAAAAGAGATCATAAAGATGATAATTGTGATAATTTGCATTTATGGTTTGTTGTTAACCCATTGTACAGTACGGCTATAAAAAAAGTCTTTTGAGATACAGTTGTTGATTGAGTTATGTTGATGATACTGAAATGGTCATTAAGATAACTATAATCATGAGGGGAAAAGACCAAGCGTAAAATGCCCCTTGACTCGGTGACACAAGGGCCATATGTACATTTTAAAGAAAGATCACTTAGGAGAGAAGTTTGATGATGATGAGTTTAAATCTACCTGTAGGCAGACCACTTGAAGAAAAAAATGAAAAATCATGATTATTCTTATAATTTACATTTGTTGTTCACCCCTTGCGCAGTATGACTATGAGAAGCTTCGTGAGCTGGAGAAGTCCCGAGCCAAGGCCAGGTTGGAAAAGAACCAGCAGGAACAGAAAGAACTGAAAGAACAGAAAGAAGGAGAGACAGAGGAGAAGAAAGAAGGAGAGACAGAGGAGAAGAAGGAAGGAGAGACAGAGGAAAAGAAGGATGGAGAGACGGAGGAGAAGAAGGAAGGAGAGACAGAAGAGAAGAAAGAGGGAGAGACGGAGGAGAAGAAGGAAGGAGAGACGGAGGAGAAGAAAGAAGGAGAGACGGAAGAGAAGAAGGAAGGAGAGACGGAGGAGAAGAAAGAGGAGGATTCCAAACCGACAGAAGAACAAAAGATGGAGGATGAGGAGAAGGAGAAAGAGAAGCCAGGTGAGAGATTGATGGAAAAAGTAGTGAAACAATGACAATCATTTATTGTCTTGCTAGTCAACTTCTGTATCTAAAGCCGTCTGCACATAGAGCCGACTTGACCCGATCCAACTGGGTTTCAGTCAGGCAAGAGTCGGTTTCACTCAGTCGGAGCCGATCCAACATGTTGAATCGGCCTCAAATGATCTCCGACTGGCTCTTGACCGGCAAAACGGGAGTCCTGAGGGAACGTATATTGAGCTGAACTGAATGAAAACCAGTCGGATCGGGTCGAGTTGGCTCAGTGTGCGGAGGGCTTAATTATAATATTTTCTGCATCTAGAGAAGGAATGAAGGATGCAACACACTTGGCAGAAGATAAAGTTGTATCCATGCTCTTGTGAATACCACAGCAGCACACTGCAGCGCCATCTGAAGTTGATGATGATGATGTTATACTTTGGAGAAGTTGTCTCTGAAGCTAATGATTCTGATGTCGAGTAATTCTAGTCATAGAACATGTAAAAGAGAATCTACATACAAACCCTTCACAAAAAGTTTGCAATTCAAGTTTGAGCGTTTTAACAGTTTATATGTTCAATGTTTTTATAAATACGATTTTATTATGATGATGAAATGGATCTGAGAAAGGAAGCTGACAATGGCGATACAACTCTCAATTCAACTTTCCTTCATCTGAATAAAATCAGAGTAATAAATTATGTTTGTGTATTTGTAATGTTTATAATTTTGTTGCATACATGTCCCTTATATCAGTTATGTGTGTGTTTTTTGTGGTATTTTGTATAAAATCTATAGCAAAAGCCTGTGTAGATCCTAATCAAATTAAAATTAAGCAACACATGCACATTCTTAAATATGTTCTAACATGTTTGATTTATTTCGTATTATCCGTTTAGCCGAAGAGTCATCTCTTGAGCTGATGAGCAGAATGTGCAAGTACATTTACTCCAAGGACACCACCGATCTGATCAGAACAAGAACCATGCTCTGTCACATCTACCACTACGCCATCCACGACCACTGGTACACCGCCAGGGACCTTATGCTGATGTCTCATCTCCAGCAGACTATCTCCTTCTCTGATATACCCACCCAGGTATGAACATGTTGATTGTCTGTTTGTGTGGGTAGGGTATGTGTGTGTATGTGTTCATGTGTGTCAGTTTGTATACATGTGCCTTACTGTGTCGCATCTACCACTACGCCATCCACGACCACTGGTACACCGCCAGGGACCTTATGCTGATGTCTCATCTCCAGCAGACTATCTCCTTCTCTGATATACCCACCCAGGTATGAACATTTTGATTGTCTGTTTGTGTGGGTAGGGTATGTATGTGTGTGTATTTGTGTTCATGTTTGTCAGTTTGTATACATGTGGCTTACCGTGTTGCATCTACCACAATAGTATCTACGACCACTGGTACACCGCGAGGGACCTTATGCTGATGTCTCATCTCCAGCAGACCATCTCCTTCTCTGATATACCCACCCAGGTATGAACATTTTGATTGTCTGTTTGTGTGTGTATGTTTGTGTGTGTATGTTTGTGTTTGAGTTTCAGTTTGTGTGTCACATATGTTCAACATGACCACCGGTACACCCCTTGAGATCTCGTACTGATGTGTCAACTGCAGTAGGTCGTCTCCTTAGATATATACCCACCCTTGTAAAACTATAGTTTGTCAGTCTGTATTTGTGTTTATATGTGTGTGTGTGAGGGTGTTTCTGTTTGTGTGTCAGTGTCACATCTACCACTATGTGGTCCATCACCACTGGTACACTGCCAGGGATTTGATGCTGATGTCTCACCTCCTTATCTGATATACCTACCCAGGTAAACAGTTGTCTGTCTTTCTTTGATTTCCTTTATATAACTGTCACAAAATGGCTGGAAGCATTGTGCATTTGTGATGAGCATTATCACAATATCTCAAGGACAATTTGATCGATTTTAATCAAAATTGAGAGATTAAAGTGCCCAAACTAGGCAAGCTATACCTACAATATAGTTCAAAGTAAATTTAGATACAATATTCATTTTGGACAAGTAAAATTTACTTTCAGGTGTTATTTCAATTCCTCTAAAAATGAATTTGCCTGATTGACAAAATTTTTAGCAACACTCCGCTAATTATTTGTTATTTTCTTTGTTTCAGATTCTGTGCAATCGTACCAATGTGCAGCTTGGTCTGTGTGCATTCCGTCATGGCAGCATCAAAGAAACCCACAATCCAATAATTACTGGAAATGAAACTCTATAGAACACTTGCCATAAGAATCTAGATAGGAGTTCATTTCATTGAGAAAAGATCTACAAACTATTATCTTTATTTTCTTGCTTTCAGATTCTATACAATCGTACCATGGTGCAGCTCGGTCTGTGTGCATTCCGTCATGGCAACGTCAAGGATGCCCACAATGCATTGCTGGATATCCAGAGCGGAGGCCGCGCCAAGGAGCTGCTTGCCCAGGTACGTTTCTTGTTCCTTCCCAAGATGCGAGAAGAAACTGCAGACAAATTGTTTTATTTGATAAGATATCCATTTTAAACTTTTGATCACAATACAAATATTTACCTCCAAAATGTTCGGCTGTCATCTACAGCCTTCGTCAGCGATGTGACCCGTCTTGACCTTTGCATGAACATTAAGATTGTCGACATGAGAAATGTAAGGGCTCCAACTTTTATGGCAAAGTCAACTTTAAACTTAGGATCACAACAATTTTTTCAAACTCTTTTTCCTGGGCCTTTTTTAGAAGTTGACTTTAATTAGTATAATTTCACAAACAATCACACTAATGATCTTATATGACCCATTAGATCAAGAATTGGTTATGGTCTGATTCTAGTAAATCCATAGTTGCTTGTTTTACATATCTAAAGGTTGTATTGCCTTTTTAACTATCTGTTTTGCTTCAGTCAAATACAAATTAATTTCTTAAAAATTAAAAAGGGGAAAATACAAAAAGATCTGGTTACAGAGAATAACATGAAAATATATCTCATTGCAAGTAACTATGTTGAGCCATTACATGCCTAAATAGTAATTGCAGAATGCCACCAGGATAAGCAAAATTGAGAGATGGTAGGGATAAGAAGCAATGATATTCTTGTATTTTTGTACTGAATTTGCCAAATATATTATGGAAACAATAATAAAATATTTTTGATTTCAAATCTCTTACAGGGCTTGCTGATGAGGCAACAAGAGAGGGATGCTCAGCAGGAGAAGATTGAGAAGAGCCGTCAGCTGCCGTTCCACATGCACATCAACCTGGAGCTGCTGGAGTGTGTCTATCTGGTGTCGGCCATGTTGCTGGAGATCCCATATATGGCATGTAAGTATAGTGTTGCAAGCTCTTTAGTTAAAACAATTATTGTGGTAAAAGTTGTATAAGTGATGGCCCAAGAAGGTAACAAATCGTTGTAAGTTGCCGTTCCACATGCACATCAGCCTAAAGCTGCTGGAGTGTGTATCTGGTCTCGGCCATGTTGCTGGAGATTCCATACATGCATACCTGCCAACCAGTCCGATTTTGTCGTATTTAGTCCGATTTTTTACTCAAAAAAGGGTAAAAAATCGGACGAGTACGATTTTTAAAGTCTGAATTTTTTTTTAAAATGTATTTATTTTAATTTTTTTAATTTATTTTTTAAAATTGTTTTCCTTTCTTTCTTTTCAAAAAGTAAATATACATGTGCATATTAATACACACATACATATTCAGTGTGGTCATATGTTGAAAAATAAGGCTAAGATAGCACAAGAGAGCATCTAGAACCCTAGAGCTGGACCCCGGCTGCAAAGGACTTCGTGCTTCGCGCTCGTGATGTGTGCTTCGCGCTCGTGATGCGCGCTTCGAGCTCGTGATGTGCGCTTCGCTCACATGAGAGTAAGATTTTTCATTTTCAAATGTTGGCAGGTATGTACATGGCATTTAAGTATCTTGAGCTACAAGCTATTTAGTTCAAACAATCTGTTTAGTATCTGTGGTAGCAGTGGTAGAAGTGGTAGCTAAAGAAAACAAGAGAAGAGCTGTTAGCTGCCGCTCCACATGCACATCAATCTAGAACTGCTGGAGTGTGTCTATCTGGTGTCGGCCATGTTGCTGGAGATCCCGTACATGGCATGTAAGTATCTTGTTGTGGTTTATGTGGTAGTAGTTTTAGAAGTGGTAGCTAAAGCATATAACAACACTTGTAAGTCTCAACCTATGCTGCTTGAGTGTGTGTATCTAGTATCAGCCATGTTGCTGGAGATCCCTGACATGGCATGTAACCATCATGTTGCTGCAAATTTGTGTGTTTTTCCTCGTAGAAGGTTAATTCATGAGATTTGTTATACATGCACATCAACCTTGAGTTGAAGGAGTGTCTCAGCCATGTTGCCGGAGATTGTCAGCTCTGCAATACATGGCATTTTAGTATGTTGTTGCTGCATCATTTGTGGGACTGTGTTGGTGTATTCATGTCAGAAGTGGTGTGAGGATTATTTGAGAAATTTGTTGAACATGTTTATTAATCTGAGCTTTTATCATCCCCTTTCTTATAGCACACCACTTTGACATCCGTCGGCGCATGATCAGCAAGAGTTTCCACCACCAGCTGCGATTGAGCGAGCGTCAGACGCTCATCGGTCCTCCCGAGAGCATGCGTGAGCACGTTGTGGCTGCATCGCGCGCCATGCGGTACGGGGACTGGCGGGCCTGCAAGAAGTACCTGGTCAATGACAAGATGGACATGAAGGTCTGGAACCTGTTCCAGGACTCCGAGCACGTCAGGGATCTCATCACCAGGTGAGGTTTACTCATACACACATTACCAAACTGTTGTGCATAATTAATAGGCAATGCATAGACAATGTATGGCTAGCGGGCTCTTGGACAGGCTAGCGCATGTATTGTCTATGTACACTGTACGACAAGTTGTACCTGGTGAATGTCAAGATGGACATGAAGGTCTGGAACCTGTTCCAGGACTCGGAGCATGTCCGGGATCTCATCACCAGGTGAGGTTTTACTCATACGCACATTACCAAACTGTTGTGCGTCATAGGCAATGCATAGACAATGTATGGCTAGCAGGCACTTTGAACAAGCTAGCGCATGTATTGTCTATGTACACTGTACGACAATTCGTACCTGGTCTTAGACAAGATGGACATGAAGGTCTGGAACCTGTTCCAGGACTCGGAGCACGTCCGGGATCTCATCACCAGGTGAGGTTTTACTCATACGCACATTATCAAACTGTTGTGTGTCATAGGCAATGCATAGACAATGTATGGCTAGCGGGCACTTTGAACAGGCTAGTGCATGTATTGTCTATGTACACTGTAGGACCAGGACATTTTGTAAAAGCATGTAAATGGTGTTGTGGTAATACTCTTCCTAATTCCCAAACTTGTTGGTTTGTTAGTTAAACCGAGCTTGACTTTGGCCTTTTAGTCTTCTGGACTGTGGACACCAAAATTATCTTCAGGCCACAACATTTCACAAATGCTTGCCTTTATTTGCCCAATTAAGCAACCATTGTTTTGGGGCCACCTGATTTTGATTCCAGGCCACACATTTCAGAAGTCTTGATTTTACTCTTCCTGGCTGGGCCATGGCAAAAATATTAATATCTAGCATTGTTTATCGTGACATTATTATTGTGGATTTGTACATTAATTTTGTTTTAAATTTGTTCATGATCATATATAAATATATATTATTTTGTTGTATTTTGATGTTAAGTAATATTTGTTTTGCGTTGTAATATATTAATGCATGTATGTTTATATATTTGTGTTGTACACAAGGCACTTTAGTCCTCGGACTACAGTCTTGTTTATTTTATGTGTTCAATAAAAAAAAAAGATATTTCTATCTATCTATCTATCTTCTGATTAGAACAAAATATACTAATTTGTAATTGTTTACCTCTGCATGTCTTAAATGTGTTGTACATTTTTTTCCCAGGAAAATTCAAGAGGAGAGTCTGAGGACCTACCTGTTCACCTATGGCAGTGTCTATGATTCCCTCAGGTATGTAGGATGGCATCATTTATTTTCAAAATTAAGGAACTATCGATTGCTTATTGTAAACTGTTTTATGGAGGAAAAAACACATGAAATAATGAAATGAACTTTAGAAGTAAGGGATTTTCTCTTGTAAAGCTTGGAAGCTCTCCATTTCAAAATTGCTATTTCAACAAAATAATATCTTGAAACCAATTGAAAAAACACATTCAATAATGAAATAAACTTAAGAAGTAAGGGATTTTCTCTTGTAAAGCTTGGAAGCTCTCCATTTCAAAATTGCTATTTCAGCAAAATAATATCTTGAAACCATTTTAAAGGTAGATGATCATTTTAAATTGGCACTGTAAATTCACTGAACTATTACGTTCATACACTGGTGATGCACTGTACACTACTTGAAAGAGTGAACAGAGAAGAGTGAACAAAATCTGCAACAGTTAAAGGTGTTACAAGTTGACAAAGTCCAGTCTATCGAGAAGTAATTACTAGCCTAGTTAGTATGTTCAGACATGTTCAAACAGATTCTAAGATCCCTGTGCATACAAAACTTTAGAAAGTAACTTGACGCATTTATATTGTTTTGCGTTTCAGCCTGGACACCCTGTCTGAGATGTTTGAGTTGGAGAAGTCATCGGTGCACAGCATCGTCAGCAAGATGATCATCAATGAGGAGCTCATGGTAAGTCATACCAATACTGTTGCTGATACGAGGGGCTTGCGCAAGACTTACAATAAATTTCAAATTTTTGATAGGAATTGCTCTTCCTTTTTTGTTTTAATTCATTGTGTTTTGTTCAGTTTTGGGGAAAAAAAACTAGTGGCCTAAAACAAAGAAAATATTAAAGGGATCCAGGTAAAGTGTCAGATATTGCACAAAATGACATTTGAGACTTCAATCCTATATCAATATCATTGTAAAATACAATTAAAAGATTTGTGAAAGTTTGAAAGAAAACGAACACTGTTTACCTAGTGAAAAAAACGAATATTGAGTTCATATTTTATCACCGAATACTGATGGTCTGTTGTAGATTTGTCGCAGTAATAATCATCCGTTCGATCTTGACGATATCTACACCCGTGTATACATACAGACGGTACGGAATTCATGGAATTTGCGCACGCTCGGCTCAAAGTTCAGTGGGTCGGGAAAATTTCCCACGCATGCTGGCCCGGACGTGTTCAGCGACGACAATTGTACTTTTTATCAAAACTGTTAGCTAACGCTTTTGAAATAATGATTTTCAATGATAATTATCTTCATACTAAAGGGACATTTGAAAAAATCGAACCCTATTTTATTCTTCTCTTACCATAAGCTAAACAACACGGCAGAAGAGAAACGAGGAAGCTCCAAGTATTTTTCGTGGAGTTAGACACTTTACCTGGATCACTTTAAGGTCATGTAATAATTTATTTAGATGTTCAATGAATTTTGGTGGCCCCAAGGCTAATTTTGAGTGGCTTTCGTGGGGAACATGCTAATTTTCATTGTTTAAATCAAACATTTCTTTAATTAAATTTTACTTTACCAGGCTTCATGGGACTAGCCAGCAGTTACCATTGTGATGCTGTGAGCCTACATGCCTCCAGCATCTCTCACTCCGTCTAGCAGACATGGTCACAAGTCTTATTAAGTGATTTATGATTTTAAGTTGATTGCAATATATTTCTGATACAATTGATAGTGTTTACAAATTGAATTGTTGATATTTTTTCGTCCAGGCCTCATGGGATAAGCCTGCAGCTACCATCGTGATGCACCGCTGTGAGCCGACGTGTCTTCAACACCTCTCCCTCCGTCTGGCATACATACAAGGTCACAAATCTTAAGTGATTCATGATTGCAATTTATTTCTGATCTAATAATGTTTGATATTTCTAAATCCAGGCCTCATGGGATGAACCTGCAGCTACCATTGTGATGCACCGCTGCGAGCCGACACGCCTTCAACACCTTTCCCTCCGCCTGGCAGACAAGGTCAATAACCTTGTGGAGAACAACGAACGCCTCATCGATCAGCGCCAGCAGGACCAGCGATTCAAGGTTTGTCGCTTTTTCTCACTTCTATGTGTGTCCACAGGGCAAATTCACCCCAAAATGCCAAAAAGAGCCCCCGAAAATCATAAAAGAGCCCCTGAAAATTTACATAGAGTACAATGCAAATCAAATTTTGGAAATTCATTTTCATGCAGGCAAGCTTCAAAAGTAGCCCCCGAAAAATAAATTTTCCCCTGGTTAACCGTATGGAAAAATTAAGAGTGATCAAAAATAAAATCAAAATAAAACAAAATCAAAACTACTGCAGAAAAGCTGCATGCAGGGATTTCTTTTCCCTCACATTAAAAAAGTATTTCTTGTAGGTAAATTTCATGGCACTGTTATTATGCGCTATATTATGTAAAGGTGAGGTTGACTTAATTAGTGATGACGGAGATGATGATGATAATGTAAATGTTGACGGCGATGATGATGACGACGACGATAATAATGACTGATACTATGGATAATGATGACATTGAAGATGATATGCTCACTGCAGCTTGTGTCAAGAAGACCCCTAAGCTCAAGGCTGAGAAATCTTGCTTATGGTGGGCAAAAACAAGATGGGTGCATCAGAGATGATGGTAATAACTCTGGTTATCACTTTTACTGATATCTACGTGTCATTACTCTTGCAAGGATCATTACGTTTATTGATATTCATCCATCGTCATTCTTTCCAGGATCGCGGGTACGGCAAAGACGGCAACCGCCGCGAGGGCGGCAACTATTACAAGGACGGGGACGGTGGCTATCGCGGGCGTGGGCGCGGAGGCGGCCGTAATTACAATCGCGACGGTGGTGGTCGGGGCCGCGGAGGAGGAGGACGCTACAATCGTGATGGAGGCGGAGGCGGGGGCCGTGACCGATACAACAATCGGGATGGAGACCGTGGAGGTAGAGGAGGTGGAGGTAGAGGAGGAGGAGGCCGTGGGGGTTACAGAGGTGTGTATTTTGGATTTCGGTTACACTATTTAATAGTGTTTATTCGCAATCATTTCAATCTCGATGGCGACCGTGGCAGGGGGTTACAGAGGTGTGTATTTTGGATTTCGGTTACTTTATTTATTAGTGTTTATTAATTATGCAATATACTGGACATGTTTTTAGCCAATCCTGTAAAATAATGCATAGATTTGAATTGGCAACCATTACAATCGGGATGGCGACCGTGGCAGGAGGGATAATACAGAGGCTGTGGAGTTTACAGAGGTGTGTATTTTGGATTTTGGTTACTTTATTTATTAGTGTTTATAAATAATGCAATATAGTGGACATGATTTAGTGAGCCCTGTGAAATACTGCATAGATTTTAATTCGCAATCATTTCAATCTGGCAGGAGGGATAATAGAGAAGGCAGTAGGGGTTACAGAGGTGTGTATTTCGGATTTTGGTTACCTTATTTATTAGTGTTTATAAATAATGCAATATAGTGGACATGTTTTTTTGTCAGTCCTGTGAACTACTTCGTAGATTCCAATTGGCAATGATTACAATCGGGACGGAGACCGTGCAGGGAGAGACAACAGAGAAGGCAGTGGGTATAACAGAGGGAATAGTCTTTTTTGCGAAGTATTCTCGGTGGAAATTTTTCTTCCAGGAAATTGTTCTTCCAGGAAATTGTTCTTCCAGGAAATTGTTCATTCATAATTTATCAAGAGATGCTGCTCTTTAAGGCCTGGTCACATATGACTGGATAGCGTAAACGGATGCCTGACAGAGAGGACAAATGTTCACTCCCGTTTGTCTACGTTTGTATGCATTTCTTGTCCATTCCTTGTCAGGCGGTGTACGTTCTATACAGTGGAATGTTTTCTACATGAAACAATGGTGACAACTTTGACAAACAGAAAATTTGATTTCGCAAATTTTCTATTTGTAGGGCATCCAATTTATGCTATCCGGTGGTATTTGACTGGGCATTTAGAAGTTATTAAAAAGCTTAACACATCTTCAGTTTGCAATTGGAGATACAATTTATAAAGGCAGCATTTTCAGCTGTGGCTGTAGTCGAGGTTATTTCAAAATATTGTTGGTAGTAGGAATGGTCAGTATGGTAATTTGCCTTATTTTTAGGAATAAAAAGTACCGTATTTGTCGGTGTATTAACCGCTCCGATGTATTAACCGCACCCCCAACTTTGGCCGTTTTTCCATGAAAAAAAAAAAAATTTGATAGTATAATTCTTGATTTTTAGTCTTTAGATGGTCAGCATTTTCTTAGGAAAGGTACCAAAAATAGCTTATCTATCAGAGAATTTTTGCATATGAATTTTGTTTTATTTACTGAAGTCTCCGAAGTAAATAAAGAAAATTATCAGGCCTTCTTCACAGCAGAAGAATCTATAACTTCTGTTGAATTTGCCACACGGATCACTACACATGGGACTACATAAAACGTTGGACAACAAAACGAAGATTTCACCAATAAAACAATCAGAACGGAGATTTTAAAAAAAATGTACCTTAATGTTATTCCTTCTTTCTAGTTCAAATTATGTTGAATCTACTCTTGAAAACTGTTTCAGAAATAGTAAGTAATAATAGCGAGTAATACGGCATACGATCGTCGTCGATCGTCGACATGGATGAAACGATTCTCAAACGTTGACATCCAGTCCGCCCGGTACTAAACAAATGCTCCGATAGCCCGCCATATCACTCATACACTTTGCGTGAAGGTTATGGGTCTATTTTGTTACGCGAGATCCATCCGCCGGGAATTGGGGAAATCCCCGGCGGATGGATCTCGCGTAACAAAATAGACCCGATAACCTGCACGCAAAGTGTATGAGTGATATGGCGGGCTGTATTGGAGCATCGGCGGCCGGGGGTCGGGAAAGAGAATCCCCGCCTGCATGCTCGGCCAAGTGCCAGTCGCGCGGCCGGGTGCATGTTAAGATTCGTACTAAGATCGAAGCAATGATCGTGAATCTTCAAAGCTGCTTTCGCAGCAACAACGAGCAATATTTAGGAAGAGGTAAAAGAGAAACATAAAAGACACTGCATGACTTGTTTTGGGGGGAATATGCTTGTATTTTCCGTGCATCGTATGAGTATGAATGCCTTGCTGAGGTGGACTTTGGTCACTTGTGAATCTTATCTCCGTGTATTAACCGCATCGTATTAGGGCCCGGCGCTGGCTAGGCAATTTGCGTGTACAATTTTCCTATCTCCGTGTATTAACCGCTCCCCCCTTTTTGGAGCTTTTTTTTGAGAAAAAAGGTGCGGTTAATACACCGACAACTACGGTAATTGTACAGACCTACATTTGCAATAATAATATCACCTCATACTTCTCTAATACGATACCATGTACTGATCTTGATTGTATTGAATTAATATTTTAATTCAAAGATATAGAGAAACTGACCAGAAATCTATTGTGATTAAAAGAAGGCAAAGAAAATGGGATTCCAACAGGATTCGAACCCGAGACCTCCGGATTGCTAGACCGGTGCTCTTCCGACTGAGCTATAGAAAACCCTAGACGGTGCTCGCCCCTGAAACCCCTTAATTCTCATTCTCTTCGAATTAATATTTTACTTGATTAAGTGTATTAACTTTGTATCAACATTTTTCTTCTTTCCTTTTTTTTGTTTACCCACAGGCCGTCGAAGAGACCAAGATCAACAGAGGAACTATTAGGAACAACGCTCTTCTCCGCTGGTTCAGCATATACACACATTGCTCCTTTTTTGTGGATCAATATTTCCACAGAATTTTCCTTTTTGTCTCATATCCCAATATTGTTGATCTAGTATCAGTATCTAGAATTGGATCAAACTTGTTGGTGGGATATTGTCAGTAAAGAATTGGATAAAATTTGTTAGTCTAATATCTGGAATATCTAGAATCGACTCATATTTTTGGGTCTCATATCATTCAGTGAAGAATTGGATCAAATTTGTTGGTCTTTTATCATATCAGAGTAGAAAAGGGGGGTTCAATTTGGGATCAGTAAGAATGGTTTCTCACGCACACACCGGCAGAGTTTGTTGTCATTTTGAGTTGTGTAGACACGTGAATGACAAATTACTTGTGATAATGTAATAATAATTAAGCTAGAATATTATTTTATCTATACCTTCCATTTTTGTTCTTTTTACAAAATTTTGTTGTCAACTATTTTGAGGTGCATGTCTAAAGTTATGTTGAAATCCATCAGATTTTCACAAGATGGAATAAATATTGGACGTGTAATATTGCAACAGTTTTCTCAGTTCTACTAAATATGGCATATTTGCCATATAATGTGTTCAAAAATGTCCACACGGTTACTATTAATTTATGGCACAATTTCATTCAAATACCCTGTATGTGACAGCATTGAAACACCGTTTTTAAAACGAACACGGCTTGTTAGCATATGGGACCTATTTATTCAAAAACTTGTTTTCATCATTTGACTGTATTTGACTATGTGATCTGAACAAGTTCAGTAGGTATCTATTTCAAATTTGATTGTACGATACAAATACAATATTCTACCATTATTAACTTGACTTCTCTACTTGAGTAGATGAATTCGCTTGAATAATAATCCTCCATCCTAACACATTCTTAAATAACATAATCTTACCACAATTATTTTTATTTTATCATCGTCTTAGGTTATAAATAATTTTACTTCTCATAAAATGTAGAATGTTCAAATTTACATGTAGAGACTAACAGAATGAGTATGTTCAAGTATTAGGGGTCCATATTCATAAACCCCACCAACTTAATTCCATTCCAAGTCTATTTGGATGACAGGGCTCCTTAAATCAACACTAAGTTTTCTTAGTATCTAACTAGGTTATCTTGGTAAGCATATATTACCTACTAAGTTAACCCCAGTTGGCAACTAAAGAATATATAGCCCTATTTAAAAATTGACTTAAGATGGTAAAAGAGTAGGCTAGTTTGGCTTTATGAATATGAACCCCTTATTAATTTTCTTTTATGTACAAGATTTTCTTGTAGATCATGTTATTTTGGAGTCACAAATTTGGCTTATTTCACAGATTACTGAATTGTAATACATATTTGTGGAAAAAATAAACAAACAAATAAATTCACATTACCGAAAGATTGTCGTTCTGTGTTATGTATTTTTGTAATAAGTGTAGATTGAATACTTTCTACGAGTGAAATTCACAAAGGTGGTTTCCATGTAAGCCATGATAAAAAATTACCACAGTATTATGTAGTGGTGCACAGGTATCTCTCATTTCCAAAATAAGGAAAAGAATTCAGCAGATAAAGAAACTTAAAGGGATCTAGTAACTTTGTTGACATGTGCAAAAAGTGATGAATGGTTGATGCAATGTATATTGTTATCTTATATGTCCACAGGGTATTGTGTGAAAATTTCAAGTCAAATGGACATTGCATGGCCAAGTAATTAGCGAAAATGCAAAGTGATATTCACTAACTCACTTTGTACACGGTTTCAAAACTCCACCAGAGTTTTTCTTATCTGAATACTTTGATCGTACATATCTTTGTAACGAAAGGGAAATTTGAAAAACCGAAACCTGTCCCATGATTGTATTGTTAATACGAATACAACAAGGTATGAATGAACCGCTAGAATTAAAATTTTATTTTGAGGATTTGGACAATGTTACTTAGTCCCTTTAAGAAAAGATTTAAAAATAACAATTCAATATTTTAATTTCAAAACAAAATTTGTATTCAGTAGTTCTACAGCTGAATTCCTCTTTAATTTGGAAATGAGATATGAACACATGGCACAGAAATTGATCCATTAACTTCATATTGTCTTCCCAAAAGTAATATTTGAGACTTCACTCGTATACCAATTTCACTGTAAGATTCTTGGGAATGAGATTTTGATAGGAATGTACTTAGAGAAAAAAAGAGAAAATCAATGTCCGATTTTATCCCTATCGTTCCTGTGAAGTAGCCAAATTCAGATGCATCTTGACTATGGCTGAAAGTGTATATAGACGCTGTCAAATTCAATCTCAAATATCTCCATAATTAGGAAGGCATTAGAAAAATCAAAACCCATTTCATGTTTCTCTTACCATAGGCCATACAACAAGGTACAAGAGAAGTGTGAAAGCTCCAAGTAATTTTTGTTAAATTTTACAAATTTAATGAATCACTTTATTGGTGAACACATAATGGGGGATTTATGAAAGTGTGGAATCAATGTGGAATGTGATAATTATGTATCGAGTGCTGAAATCAGTCTTGAGATGACACTTGATTTCTGAAGGTATTTGGATGTTTGTGTGATGTATTTTCATTGGTTCCGTGTCATTTGCTCTGGAGACAGATGCTTCGCTGTAATTTTTTTTTCATAAACCATCCAAGATTTATATTCCTAACTGAAACCCTAAAACCCTTTCACTAAAACGATAATGTGGTGGATAAACATTCAGAGCTATTATTGCTAGAGCAAAAGTCGTGTCACAGTGATGAGCATATGTGTGCTTATAACTGTATGTGTGTGTGCATGGTACTAGTGCTTACAAGCGTTGATGTTCAAACGTATACATCATTGGTTGAGAAAAAGGGGGCTAAGGAGTCTTTTAGATACCCAAATTTAGCTTTCTTTGATGTTTTTGATAAATGTTTGTGATAAATAAATATTATATCCCAATTTTTTAATCATCTGAATTTGGCATAACATGATCACAATATATGATGACACACGTGGTACCCTGGGGTACTGTTGTGTAGCGCCATCTTGTGTCCACTTAAAGCACAACCGTATTGCGTTGTGCATGCAGTGCAGCGCACGCTTGTATGCATGCTATACCCCGGGTACAGCCCTAAAAAATAAATAAATAATTAAACAAAATGGCGGATATTCATTTGGTACCCCAGGGTACCATTTATGTCATCATATGCAGTTCTTGACAATTGACGTTATAATGCCCCTCTCACCCAAGAACACTCCTACCATACAGGTAGTTTTAAATACAACCTGAATGAACACAGACATAATTATAACCATGATTTTGTATGACTAAAAAAAAAGTTTTATTTTTCTCATATGAAAGTTAATAAAAACAAATAATGCATCCTTTATATACATCTGGTTCAAATGAAGAGATGGAAAAACAGTATGCCTCCACATGCATATAATGAATGGAATGTTGCATAATTTGCATAAATTCTTGTTGTATAGTGACTATCAAAGTTAATTTGCTAACATGCAAATTACATTTCATACAATACACGTAATGTAATTCTATATTTTGAATTGAGCACAACACAAAATGTATTGGATTATTTTGTATGTTTATAAATGATATCAGTATATTCTTGCATATACATTTAACCCGTTCCCTTTGAGATTCTGAAATCCCCATAGACTTTGTACATAGCACACTCGGTTCCCGGAGTCAAGGGGTTAAGGTAGAGAGATACCAACTTGGACTATTGTTTACACCTTTGCAGTTGCACTTCTCTTACTACACATTTGATTACTACAAAATGAAATTCCAAAACCTTAACTTGATAAAAAAAGAAAGAAAGCATAATTCATACATTCTCAAAATTTCAAGAAATTCTCTTTCGAAGATGAAAAGCGTAACTTCAAATATTCGAACTTTTCACTTATTCAATGCCCAAGTTTCTATAAGCAATTCAATGAATGGATTACATCCTGCATAATTAGAGCAAGATAAAATGGAAGACCATGATAATTCAAGGAACACAAATGTATAAACATGAATTCAACACAGATTAATCTATGCTCGGGCGTATGTTTAAACTTGCAATATACAAGAATATCACTTTAATAGATGATATGAATAAACTTACAACATTTTGTTAATCATAATATACTTAAGCGATTGATGTAAGATGTGTCTCTTCAAAGCTTCAAATGTAACTGCCTCTAAGACAATGCTCTCTTCTCACTTTCAAATACAAACAAATGTTCAAGACACCAAGTAGAATATCATTGTTGATTCATATGATTCTTAATGTACTGGATCACTTGATGCAAAATGCATCTTTTTGATGCGTCAGACAATTGTACTTTTCTTCCAGAGTTTGACGTCAAAATGCATTCTAATAATTTTTGCATCTGTTTCAATAATGGATGAATCTCTCTTTTTAGAAGAAATATCTTTGCTTGCAGGAGTAGTTCATGAGTTGTTCATAATGGGAATCATTGAAATTAGTTTATTCAAAGACAAAGCGTTCTTGGAAGCTGAACACAACTGCCTCTATGTCAATGGCTCTTTTTTCCCCTGAGCTTGAAAAGTTTTCATCCATTTCATCAGTAGATGAAGTGGATGAAGCTTTCTTTCCAGAAAAATATCTTGGCTGGCAGGAGTAAATGATGAGTTGTTCATAATTTGAATCAATGTAATCTGTTTGTATACGTAGACAAGGGTTCTTGAAAACTGAACTGATCTATTTTTGAGTTAACGCTTTTTACTTCATTTGGTTTTTGATATACTGGACAACCTGATGCAAAATATGTCTCTTTGAAGCTTCACTCAGAACAGCCTCTATGACAATGGCTCTCTTTTCTCCAAGCTTGACATCCAAACGCATTTCAAGAGGAAAGTTTTCATCCGTGTCATCAGTGGACGAATCTCTCTTGCAAGAAGTTGAAGGGACATCTGCACTTGCAGGAGAAATCTCAAATTGTCTGTTGTTTTCAGTCCCATCATGACCTTGCGATCCTGGTGAAGATGTCAGCCCTTTAAAGTCAGTGTCGCTGCTTTGCTCTTTTGTTGATATTGTCTCCGAGATCCTCAATGCTGATGTTGATGCTGATGTTGATCCCAACCCTTCAGAAGACATTTCTTTCTGGTCAGTATTCTTTCCTTGCCCTGTAGTCTCTAGATCCACTCCTCTCTGTTCATGGCAATCTCCTTGAGTTGTCACTGTTGCTTCCGATACAGTCAACTTTGTCTGAGATTCACCACATGGAAGAGACACATTGTGGTCACTTTTCTTTCCTTGGCCTGTCATCTCTAGGGCTGTCTCTCTTTGTTTATTGACCTCTCCCTGAGTGGTTGTCATTGGTGCTTCCGATAGACTCAACTTTGACTGAGAGGCACTACCTTGAGGGGACTCCGATGCCTGCCGTTTCTCCCTACGTCTTCTCCTGCGTTGGTGTGACCAGGTGTCTTGCTTGGCCATCAGCTCGAACTTAGCGCACCACTTGGAAGTTGGCCTTCTCTCCACTGTCATCTGAAAATAGGAAAATAACACAGAACAGGATGAACAAATAGTTGTAAAGCATTTCAAACTTTGGGATATCAAAAAACCTATTTACCACTTACATTGTTGGTTGTGACTTGTCCACAACAGCTTTTGTTACCCTGCCTGACCTTTCGGACGTACCTATCAATAATCTGGTCATATACAATTGGAAATAGTTTTGCCCAACTTCTCTGTTTTTAGTGATTGTTGATTACTATTGTATTACCATTACTTTGTACCATCAATTCATATCAAGAAACATGTACTGTATATATATTTAGTACCAACCATTACATTTAATGCATGTAATCAAATTAACATACCTGAAGTTCTTGCATCATTGTGAACATAGCCCTGGCCACTGCCTGTATCTTGTTCTGCAGTCCACCCTTTTCCCCAGCTTCTTACACTCTCTGGGTATAGCTGTCTGGGACTGGGACGTCACTCAAATTAAAACACATTTGCTTACCTATAGGACTAACAATTTTACCTGAAGGTCTTGCATCATAGTGGCCCTGGCCATTGCCTGTATCTTGTTCTAAAATCCATTTCTGCTTCTTAGGCCCACTAAATTTAATCCCTAATATCGAATAATAATTACTTATTTCCAACACATTTTTACATGCAATGGGACTATGAGTGACTATTTTGTACCTGAAGGTCTAGCATCATAGTGTGCATTGCCCTGGCCACTGCCTGTATCTTGTTCTGCAGTCCGCCCTTTTCTCCAGCCTCTTGCACTCTCTGGATATAGGTATCTGGCACCTGGACGACAAACGGTGTGCATCGTTCCGTCAGTTTCCTCCTCTTGCTTGCTGGAAGCTACGGAAACAAAAACATTGAAGAGATTCAAGAGAATGTACCATTTTTACATCAGATGTTCTTTGAAAGTATTGGTATGGTAGATACACATTAGGCTTGTGGTAGCACCATGTAATATTAGGAGAGATTGGTAGTCCTGAAAAGGACTGTAGTTCAGGACTACCAATCCCTCCTCATCATACATAGTGCTACCGCAGAACTACTGTGCATTTTTACATCATAATAATAAGTTTGGTTGAACCATTTCTGTGGGAAGTTAAGAGTCAGATGAGAGTCGGATGAGAGAGATGTGGGAAAATAGGAGTCAGTTAGGGACCTAAGCTTTTGACCCTAACAGAATATACAGAAGTAAGGGTGCAATCAAAGTAATTGAATTAAGTTATTATTATACAAGTACAATTATGTTACTTTATTGACCGAATTCAATTACACTTGACTTATGAAGAATGTCATTCATGGGAATGTCATTCATATTTAAACTTGGCCTTGCCTTCAAGAGAAGCATTATTATATGTTGCCTGAATTAGACGATGTAAATTCATAGCTGTATTTTGTTATCTAAGAGTACAGTGTTGCGATGTTTAATTGACAGACAATATTTTAAAGTTGAAACAAAGAGGGGAAATAAATAGCAATTCATTCTAAATGTGACAAAACAATCCAAAGACTCACATTGAGAAGAAGGTGGAACAATGATATTTCAGCTGCAACTGATGGCTTTTTATCAAGCTGTATTTCAATTAATTGGGAGTATTGATTGGAACAGTAAATTTAAAAGCAGATGGTAGATTTGGAATAAAAGAATATCAACTCTAGCTTTAGAAGAAGAAATACATTTCAGCTTACCGGTGGGTCAAAGTCCTCATAGAAGGTCCAGGCGATTCCCCAGCGCATCGTCCTTCCCTGACAGAACTCAGTGTGGGTCACGTTCCTGATCTGTGGGAGGCAAGAATTAAAGGGAACACTAAAGAAATACATCTGGGATCATAGTGATTTGCATGTACAATGTAGTCCCCAAGCATTTGTAATACAAATTCCATGCAGGCAATCTTCAAAAGTAGCCCTGATTTCCCTGATTTTTACTTACATATCCTTGAAATCCATGACCCTGTGGTGGGCAGAGTCTTGCACAGAATATATAACCCTGATATATATTATTTAACTTATAAATCATCCAAGTAACTGATGTTACATGTACACCAACAATACAATGCATTCACATTGGTTTTCACCATTATTTTCATATTATATGTTTCTGTTTGACCAGTAAAAGACTATTTGATTTGTTACATAGTGCATTCTCCAAAGATGCAAGCCCAAGATATGTTAGGTCAGTCCTAGACGGGTCAATCACAACCTCTTACCTTGTGTCGCCTCAGCTCCTCTTTGATCAGACCCAGACTGGACTTCTTCCCCAACATTGACGTGTACCATCTGTGTAGAAAATAAAATAGATGACAATTGATTATCTACATCGCAAAACAATGAACACTTTGCCTTGGTGATTTGTTTAAAGAGATTGTTTTTGAAACTTGGAAGATTTACTATATAGGAGATTAAAAAAAGTGTTAATAAACATATGATGACCTGACACACAAACATGAATAAACTCTGCCTTTCCTTCTAATATAATAACCAGCTCGTACCCTTCTCAATCAATCAATCAATTCACATTGATTTAGGCCTTTCTCTTTCAATGCCGTGGTCATGGGTACGATTCCCAATTCCAGTAGATGTGCCATTCAGCAAGGTAATAAATCCACGAGCCAGGTCTGGAAAATGGGCACATGCCCACGCTTGACATGTTTTATCAGGGCAACTCGGCTAAAACTCAAATTGATGGTTATTAGGATGAACCTTGGAATACAATTTCTAAATGGATGGGGCCATATAAATGCTAATCATTATTATTATCATTATCATTATCACTATTATTATTGTTACAAAACTTCCCCTCCCCTATCATTGATATTGTACTTACACAATTTGTTTTCGTAGACTCAGACTCTCCCTGACCATCCTCCGTACAAACTCCACCTCCCCTCCCTCCGCGATCATCTCCAGCTCTGCGGCCGTACTGACCGTCTTGGGCTCCGGCCGCGACATGCTGCGTGATCCCATGATGCCTTGAGCCTCTAGCGCGTTGCCGTAGAAAGGCGGGTTGCACATGGTGAAGTGGTAAATGCGATTTTGCTCCAAGGGTGGGAGTTGGTTCAAGACCCGTTGGAACATGCTGTCTTCGGTCGATTCAATGACTGTGTGAACAAATTAGATGGTTCATTGAGAACATTCAGTAGAAGCTTGGACAAGATTAAAGGGATTGTGTAACTTTGTCTGACTCACTTGTACATGTATCTCTACTTGTTCTTAAATGCCTGGGGGGTGTTTCACAAAGATCCTAAGTTGAACTTAACTCTATGTTGGACTTAAAAACTATGGAAAGCCATTTGGAATAAAATATATTCAAAAGCAAAAATGCAAGTATTTCAGGCATTTCATAAATTTTACATCAAGAACATGGAATCTCCTTGTTAATAGAAAAACAATAGTGATTTGAAACAACATTTTATGCATTTAAAAGAACTTTCACAATTTTTGTTCAAAGAAACTTTCGGCTTTCCATACTTTTTAAGTCCAACTTAGAGTAAAGTTCAAGTTAGGATCTTTGTGAAACACCCCCCAGGTTGTTTTCCTCATGAAACCAGCTTTGGTTGTTCAAATTGTATCTTTGTTTCTGAGATAAGTATGATTTAATTTACAGGGGATATTACTTCAACTGCATACAAACTTATGACAATAAGTTAGCAAATAGCACTTTGCATTTTAAAAATCCTTTCCTGGTCATATGTCATGGAATATTCACTCAGTACTTAGTGGACATCACATAATACACATTCTATCAAACCTCTTGTAAGTTTTTGCATATTTGTAAACATAGTTACTAGATTCCTTGAAGAACAGAAGCTGCAACAGTTCTAATAATGAAATTCCAACGGTTTACAAATGACAAAACATTATTTTTACTCACCGGTGATCTTATCATCAAGCTTATTGCGGGTGACATTCTGCCGAGCATAGTGCAAGGCCAGCCCGTCTACCTCCGATGCCAGGAGTCTCCAGCCATTTATCTTGCTTCCCAGGAGAGGATAGATGCAGGACGGTCCACAACCTGATCAAAAGAAAAATGGAGGAAACAAAAGAGGTTATGATTCTTACGTAAAGAGGTGTTCTGGTCTAGTGGTCAGAGCTCTTTTCACTAATTGGCCCGGGTTTGAATCTTGGCTGTGTGTCTAACGGATGGTGATGATACAGGGCAGTCCCAGACGTAAATAATCATAATTGATTGAAAGCATCTGCAAAAACCAAACAATCAACCAACCATGCCCATAGGCGGGCAGGTAGGCAGGGCCCAAAACTAGCCTCTCTCTCTGACCTACGGTTTACAACCAAATATTTGTAGCTGGCTATTCAAAATATGACTTTATGTTGGCTGAATTGGAAACAAAAATATATCACTTTATATTAATTTTGCTGAATTTTACTTACTTTAGGGCCATTAAACATTGGTCTGGGGCTATTGAAAAGAACAGTTGTAATCATACTTGCCTGACCATACAGGCCAGCAAAACTAAAGAAGATATCATCATCCTTGAAAAACTGCCCTAGATGGTGAATAGACCTTTACATGATTGATAAATATACAAGAAATATCATGATTTTCTCACCAATATCGATCCCATAAATCAACTCCCCGCCCCCATGCTTGCTGGTAGCTAGCAGGTCCTCTATCCAATGAATGTAGTTCAGCCTCAGGGACAGAGTTGGGATAAGTCTGTCTAACGGAAGCTCCACGTCGAGACCAAAGTCCTCGCGGAGCAGGGTGCAGGTTAGCGCCCTCAGTGCGGCAGGGTCGCGGAAGTCGAGGGTTGCGTTGCCACACTGGTTCTTGACTATGTGGCGGCCAAACTCGGGATATTTCTTGGCCAGCTCGTCAAAGTTTGGCTTGTTGTCTTTGTAGCGGTTGCGAGGGTGCATAAACTTGTTGAAGGCCATGATCTCATGTCAGCAGATGCTAATATATTTGGATAAAGGATAAAAAGTGAAGACAAAGGATAACAATGCATCACATATATCTGTTAAAAGAATTAAATGTAAAAAATTAAGTAATTTTTTAATAAACCTTTCATAGTGATTTCATAGTGATTGATATAAATTTTGGTGGAGATCCCATTATACTTCCTCAAAAGATGAACAAACGCATACAAACATAACATTTGTTAGAATTTCAGACACAATGAGAACTATTTAAAGTAACAATAATGTGTTGCACTAGACAAATACAAATTGCATGTTTGGCTTACAAGTACAAGTTGAAGTTGTAAACTTGTAATGGTTGCAGGAGAATAAACTTGATATTTTAGATTAAAGCAAAGTTATATTTTACTATCAGCAGTAGATCTAGAACTACTTTTAACTTTTTAAAATTAAACCTTGATCCACATCTATAATATACACAATTTCCTTGTAGCAGAGTACATAACATTAACAATACATGGAACCACTAGGGGGCATGCACACAAACTGTATAAGGAGAGATCAAGATTGGACATTAGAAGTAAATTTTTTAGTCAGAGAGTGGTATTAGACTGGAATAGCTTGCCAGAGAAAGTCGTTGAAGCAAAAACTGTCGATAATTTAAAGAATCTTTTGGATAAACATTGGTGGAATCAAAGATTCAAAACAGCCGATCCTCAATGCATGCGCAGCTGAAGTTTATAATAGACGTACAGTAGCAACAATCAACGCAGAGAAGACCGGAAAGTCTACAGGAGTCATCCTTCTTTTCCGTACCCTGATGTGATGATGTGATGTGATGGGTTGGCAAGTCTCTGATACTTGCCACCCATGCATTTTCTATGTACAGCCTACTATACACATCTACTTATGGGAGAACTTAAAGGGCAATGAAACCCAAGCAAACTGTTGCTTTCATAGACTTGAAGAGATTAGGAGGAATAATCTCTGAAAGTTATAGCATAATCGGGCCATAAACAAGACAACTATGGTTCTTTGAAGATGCCCACAGTTTATTCCTATGGGGAACTCAAATTGGCAACGCACTCTGATAAGTTTGTGGACTAGTCCCCATATGTTTTGTACACAAATTTTCCCATTTTTTTAGAAAATTGAACAAAATTGAAATTTTGTGTACAAAACGTATGGGGAGTAGTCCACAACTTTGCCAGAGTGTGTTGCCAATTTAAGTCACTCATAGAAATAAATGGATATTTTCAAAGAGCCATAGTTTTCTTATTTCTTGACCGATTGTGCTCAAATTTTCTGGGACTATTCATCCTTTTTAGTGTCTTATAGTGCATACAACAACCGGACTACATTGTCCTTTAAGTCGACCACACAAGTGAACTTGGCCAGCCACATGCTCACACGGGCTGTGCTGCATACTGCTGCATTTGTCACCAAATGAAGCACGACAAGCCACATCATTACAATCATTTCAGGGAAATTTTAGTAACATTTGAGCCCAGAATGTGTTATTAAAAAAAAAGAGGAAAAAAGAAAGAAAAAGAAATATGCTAGGGCACACACCCTATAACCGAGCATGGTGGCTTAGCGGATTGTCCGCCTCATGCACGGGAGGTCCCCGGGTTCGAACCCAGACCGGGTCATACCAAAGACTTTAAAAATGGTACCCTCTGCCTTCTAGCCAGGCACTCGGCATTTATAGAATGGAGAAGGGAAAGTTAATCACACGAGTTACCAGAGGACTGGCCCCCTTCTGTAGCTTTCGCTACATTTAGTAGACGTGTGGCCTAGGGCTAATGAATCAGAGATAGGCGCCGCCTTATGTGCCAACATTGGCACGGGAAGGTCTTTAACTTTAACTAACACACCCTATACCTATAAGCACCACATGCCTGCAACAGTATTCAATGCAGGAATTAATTTTTTAATTTTAGGGGTCTACTTTTTCAATCTGATGGATATCACAAAATATTTCACATAATATGGTAATTTCAGGGGCTATCTTTAACTATGATCAGCTCTGTGCGTAGCACAGAGCTGTGAATTACTGACGATCGAAATCGTGTAGCGTTTTTGCGATGAGGTGTTTTTATCACCTTTAATTATAATTTTTTGGTATTTGGTTAACCTTTTCTAGAGAACAAAAGTGCGTTTTATCTGCGCGCTACATAGAAATTATATGAAAAGAATAATAACTTACCTCAAATTGATGATTAATCCCAAACGGCTTCGCACAAATATTCGAAATTGTCCTGTCGCCTCCAAAGTCATCGGCAATGCATGCTGGGATATATAGGCGAGGTTTTATTCCGGTTCCGCGCGTAAGTGGCGATCGGTTGACTAATACATATAAGCCAGGCCACTGTACTCAATGTTAAGCTAACCGCCTGGCATATACATCGCTCGAAATCTTGCAGGAACATGTTTGTAGATGGGCGATGAGGTGTTTTATCCTCTTTAAGCAGATTTTTTTAAAATTTTGTTTACTTGTACTGCACCCTAAAATACCTATGTACGACGGCGCTACACAAAATTGCTATAAAAAGAATGATAACTTACCTCAAATTGATTATTTATGTCGATCGTCCTTATTAGAATCCGGCTTTTTTTTTCGATCCGTCGGCATCGCACAGCGGGATTCTAACAAGGACATTCGACATAAATAATCAATTTGAGGTAGGTTATCATTGTTTTTATAGCAATTTTGTGTAGCGCCGTCGTACATAGGTATTTTAGGGTGCAGTACAAGTAAACAAAATTTAAAAAAAATCTGCTTAAAGAGGATAAAACACCTCATCGCCCATCTACAAACATGTTCCTGCAAGATTTCGAGCGATGTATATGCCAGGCGGTTAGGTTAACATTGAGTACATCTTGGCTCGTACGCCAAAGTTTGACCTGCGACCTCACGCATGCGCACTCTGGACACAAATTCGGATACCATTTTGGAATTTTTGCTTCTTACCACAATCTGGACGATAAAAACCTAATTTTGTGAATAAATACACCGAATGGAGCCTCATGTATCAAGACAGTGGACCATTGATGTCCATGGATAACATCCGTCGTAAGTATAAAACCAGATATAAATTGTATAGTATCTTATATACTATTTTTACCAATAATTGTTACGAGCGATACACCTAACACACACTTCAATATGCCAGGCTCTGTGCTACGCACAGAGCCTGGTTAGGTTAGGGCTATCTTATGAAGTTTGTTGGCAATATACAGAAGAACATCGAAGAAGAAGACTGTGAAATATGCTTTCCTTTCTGCCCGATTGTACTTGCGAACAGTACGTGAGGGATAGTGGTAACGTTAAAATATAGGGTATAGCCTAGAAAGCCCAGTTCATGTGTAGAGGGCAAATGCAAGTTAGCTCAGCTGGGAGCACAGGAAAAGAAAATATTACCTAGTCTACTTCTCAAAAATAGTAGGGACTAGGGTGTTAAATTCTGTTAACAGTTGACTGCAGACTAGTATCACAAACTGATTAAAGTGACCAAATAATCAGCTAGTTGATTGTGGTCACTATATTGAAGAAGAAGAAGAAGACTGTGTGGCTGAGTTCTCCTCTGACTGTGAGTATGGTATGTCACTGTCATGTGACTATGGTCTATGTTCAATTAAAAAAACAGCATTACAAGAAAAAAAGATCAATTAATACACAAAAAAATACCCTGTAAACAGAATAACGGCTACAAGAAAAGATAGCTGGGCATTGGAAACTCGCATGATGGAAAAAGTTTGAAAAAGTGATACATGATGTCACTGTCAATTTCCTCAGTTCAACGATTAACGAACGTGATGCATGTTCAATCCAACATGCACACACGTGCACACTCAGTCAGTGGTATAGCGAGGGAGGGGGGGGGGGGGAGTGGGGGGTTATGGGGGGCATGTGCCCCCAGGCCCAGCCCCCCCAATAATTTGAAGAAAAAAAAACAATAGGAAACACAAGGGCGCCAAGGCCAAGGCATTCCTGTTCTGAATGTGTAAAATACTGTGTATGTATTGTTACACATGACAAACTACGGGGTCTATTGTTCTAATAAATACCGGCAGCGTCAGTCGTAACCATTAACAACTGGGTCAAAGTGCCGTAAAAGTGAATTCGCGAACATCCCTCGCGCAAACTGCATGTCACACCGCGCGAAAAAAATATGCACTGCACTCGCGCAATGCGATTCTGTATGTAGATATATTGATATGCACGATAGGCGAGGAACAAAAGAAATACATAAGGTGTGCCCCCCCCCCCTTCCCCCGGCCCCATGATCATCAGTCTGACCACGCTACGCCACTGCACTCATGACTCAGTCTCAGCAATTGCGTGCAATTCAAGCAAATCTCATCTCACTCAATTTTATATTTTAATTCCATATTCATAGTTACTCTTCTACACCTTGTTTATTTATATTTTTAATGACTTAATTAAGCAAGTTGAATAAATGACAATTAGCAAATTCACCCATTCTTTGCCTTTGGCTTTGCCTAACATTCGAAAATCAAAAAAAGGATTTGTAAAATTGTAGTTTGTTGCCTATGCATGCATGGCTATGCATGCCAATGGCTAATCTATGTACAGAATTCATGTGATAATTCCCGGTCAGCCAAGATCAGATTATTACGGCGTTAAACAGAAGAAACACTCACAACTTCACACTGTAATGTAAATAAAGATTGATGATAACAATGAATAACAATTATACATACTCCATTTTTACAAAACTAGCAAATTTCACGTCTAAAACACTAAAAACTTACTTACTATTAGCAGCACAAAAATACGTTGCAGACGACGACCACACGGCTCTTAGATATGCGCAGTGTGTTACTGCGCAAGTCGCCGGACTCGTCGACTCGAGGATTTTGGGTAATTTTTCAACGTGTATTGAAAGATATTCTGCTCGGAAGCCGTTTAGTTTACGGAAATCTGGCAATTTATGTGATGTTCCTGTCACTGTTTCGACAAGTTGTTCATCAACTGGTGAGTCATGATGGATCTATATTTATTGTTGTTATCCTGTATAAACCGTTACATGTTGATTTTATGCTTGTTGTGTCGTTTACGGGATTTAAAATGCAACTGTAGCGTAGCAGTCGCCATGATGGGCGACCATTTCATTTGATTTGTGTGTGTTTCTCTATTGATCTGAGTGTAGGCGTTGACATTGTAAAGTGTATGAAGCTTGGTAAGTGATCACGTATGATGCATTGGCATTGCACTGCAATACATTCACAACACAGTCACAGTAGATGCAGTTTTGTCTCTTGACAGATGGGGATGAATTAACAAGGAAATGCCATTGCAATTTTCATGCAAAAGGTTCACATTGATGCTATGAATTTGTCAGATGCACATGCGCAACATGATTTTATAAATTGAGAAGAATTCTTGTTTTTTGTATCATTTTAAAATTAACATTTCCATTTTTTAAAATTTATTTTGAACGGTATTACATGTACTATCAGGATAAAAATTAATAAGGGAAAGGTGTCATGTTTCTTAAGTGATATTTATTAATCGTGAAAATGGTCTTGAAAGCTGAATATATTCTTGACTGGTTAACGGGGTGTTGCATAATGAAGAGTTTCGATCAATCGCAAAGTTGCGATTAAATGCAAGTCGGAAAATATGCGCATTTGATTTTGAGCCATTAAATTTGCTCATTTAATTGAGGCACATTTTCTGACTCAATTGATCACAACTCTTCATGCAACTTTACAACGCGAACCAACATGAGTTTGTGTCATGAAATTCACACGCTTAGTTTAATAAATGTGCGTTTTCATGAATGTAAATAGAAATAATATGTAACACGCACAATAACATTCTGTGGCTTAAATGTTTCTTTTGATGTTCATTCACTCATACTCATAGTACACAAACAAATATGGAATATGGATGATACTTTTTCTTGAATACATGTGAGAAATCACATAACTGGAAGTAAATATTTAATATCACAAAGCAAATCTACAACAAATTTGATTGGGCTATGTCATTCATGACAAATTCAGAAGTAACAAAGTTTTCATTACAAACAAAACTGCTCAACTTTGTAGAACCCCCCCCCCCCCCCTTCCAGGATTATGTTTGTTATTCGTGACAAAGCACATTCATTAATATTTTTGACAAGCCTCATGATGGACTATGTCCCACAAGAGTCAATAAAAAGTAATAAAATAACCGACATGGCTCAAGCTTTGTCAAATGTCATCTTGCTGACTAGTTCTAACATATTATGTTTTCTTTTGCCACTTTTTCGTTTTTCTTACAGAACTTTTGGACATGAGGTAGGGGAGATCATATTCCCCCTGGGATATTTTACCTGTACACATCTCCACAGCAATATAACTGAGAAACTGTCGCCATCTTCGTCAACTGAAGAAAAGGAACCTTTTTTTGGACAACTAAATACCACTCCATTGAGGAGTAGGTGGTGGTGGAGTTTGAATATTTAAAGTGAAGAGGAGGGCAGAGTGAAGCCCCCAAGTCTCCTGGCAACCTGTCACCATGGTGCTATCACAGCGACAGAGAGAAGAGCTGTAAGTATGAGCAAGCTGGGGGGAGGGGGATGCATCGGGGGAATTTTGAAGCAAAGTTATGTCTAATAATTTGACACTGGCCTTCCCACTCAAACATACATTAGAATACTGTTGTGTGGAGTATGCATGCATGATATGCAGACTACACAATGTATAGACAGGGCTTGACACTAGCACTTGCCCGGGGTAAGTAAAAATTGTTGACAGGCAAGTAAGACTTAATAACCTGTCTAGTCTACTTGCCCGATCGGGCAACCAAATAATTGTTCAAACTTCAAGAGAACAATTCAATTTCATTTGACCCAGAAGATAGAGGGCAAGTAAATTGAAGATTTGGCCAAGAAAATAGTCAAAATGTATTATCTTACTTGCCCGAAACAGGCCAGCACAGACAAACATTAGTGTGGAGGCTTGGTAAATACATAGACTATGCATGTATCAGAGGGTGCCATTCTAGACTTGACAACCTATACATTGTCTTTAAGTACACTGTGCTGTACTTGGATACGTCACAGGTATGTACTCTTGTAAGACCATTTACATCATAAATGTGATACCTACCCTAGATACCCCTATCCTTATTACAGGATAGGGGTAATTACAGGTTATAGTCATGATCACTGGCAACTATTACCTGATAGTGATAAGTGAAATTTACAATTTGTACAACATGGATAAATGGAATAGGAGACAAGTGTTAATTGTTGTACAGAATCATTAGCAAATACTTGAAGAACAACACAAATCAAACTTTGGAATTAATTCAAACTTTGAAATCTATTGTAATGAGAACAAAATGTAAGAAGTGAGACTAAGATGGGTTTGAAATGTACAAAAAGAGGGAGACAGGGTATACAGGGTGAAGGAAATTGATGGTGAAGAGCTCTGCCAGATAGAAATTTATAGGAAGGCCGACTTGGGAGGAGTTTTATTTGGATGCAGTGAGGCACAGGCGCAAGAGTGGACATGGCTGGTATTACAGAGAAGATAACATGTATGCTACTTATTCCTTGCTATTAAAGGAGAAGTTTCCCCACCTTCAATTTACTTATAAATGATTATGTTCTCTACACATTAAAACATAATTTCATGCAAATATGTCCAACGTTTGCCCTATGTGCAAATGTGGGGCACCATTCAGAGTCACTCGCTGTATGGGCTAATCCCATTCATCGCGTACAGCATGAAGGCTGCCATTTAATTTGTTTAAACTTGGATTTTGAATTGTCCGAGCTAAAATGTTTCTTCAAACCCGAACAAAATTAGTTCAGTCTCTTTTTGTTAGCTCTCGCAGCTCACAGGGTTTGTGCACACACAAAAGGCAAAAGATGAGCCAACAAAAGGAGTTTTTTTTGGTTTGATGTCACATTCTAGAGCGAAGAATTCCAAATCCCGGTTTCATAAAAAATCAATGGCAGCCTCCATGCTTTACGCGATGAATGTGTTTAGCCCATACAGTGAGTGACTTTGAATGATGCTCCTCCCTTACCCAGAGGGCCAATGTTGGGCGTATTTGCATGAAATTCTGTTTTAATGTGTAGAGAACTTAATCAAAAGTAAATAGTTGGTGGGGAAACTTCTCTTATAACAACTTTCATAATATAGTGACACTTGACTTTACAGAAGGTTTTAGCAATGTCATCTCAAATTAACAATTTATTGCGCTAAGTTGTTTGATTTGCTTGGCAAATTTCTTGCTTGTTTCCAGAAGAGATTTACATTGTAAGGAATTACACTTTTCTCTCCTAGATGAACATACATTTTAGTAGCCTGATCGGGCAACCAAACTAGACAATTTGTGAAATTTTACTTGCCCGACATCGATTTTTACTTGCCCCGGGCAAGCAGGCAAGTGCTAGTGTCAAGCCCTGATGTAGGTCAATTGTAAAAGGTCACTCAAAGGTATACTCAAAGGTTAGTATATGTTTAGGGCTACCAGAATCGTGTTTGGGCCACTAGAATTTGACAAATCTTGTTTTTTACTTGCCTGACTGGGTCACAAGGCAAACAAGTTTAATTTCTGGCATTGCATGTAGAGACATGCAATTATGCTTTGTTATGCGCTATATAAAAATGTTTCATCTATTATATTAATACGGTAAGCTTCAACCCCCCAAAATGGTTCCCACTCGAGATATCCTCACCCCGAGGATTCAGCGACTTCCCGACCGTCGCGATCGAAGGATATACTTTTTGCAGAGGACAATAAGGCATTCCCGAGTCGCTCCCGCCCCGTGGTCGTCGTCCAGATCGAAGAAAAGGGAAAGTCAGCAATGTCAATTGCCCGTTTAAGACGCCGAGCATTGACTAACGATTTATCGCCGTAAAAGTATTTGTAAGAATATAAATTGGAGTAGATAAAACAAATAATATATCGAGAAACTATTTTAGATATAACACGTTGCGAAACTACCCAGGTTTTGATAAATATCAATATTTATATTACGCGGATGGTATGGTAATGATCGCTATTGCCGATTGGCATCGTGTTTGTAAGTGCATAGACGACAAAATGCGACAACTTCAATTTAGCTGCGGTTATACGACGCGCGATGGCTGTACAGCCGTGTATACACGTCGCGCAGTCATCTAATTACCCCACCGAACCGTAGTTTATTTGCATAGATCACTGACCTGCTGACCATCGTCTCTGGTCACTATCTCATTCGCCCTACCGTACACGATACTATAATTGCGCCAGCTTGTGGTAAGATGTATTAAGTCCGCGAGCCCACATGCTTTGTACACAGCTGAGCGGGCGTGCAAAGTGCATTGAAGTGAATAAAGCGGGGTGGACAATGGTGGAGCAGGGGAGTTTTATACAATATCGACATCTTGCGGTAATATGATTCGAAGAGAAGACGCCTGGGGGTGGGGGGGGGGGGGGTATCTGCTCATTTATTATGCAATGCATGCATGTATTGACGGCTACTATTCCCTTCAACCATGGAACTCCCATATCCTTGCTTCAACGGAATATATCATCGGGTTTCACAAGAATATGACAAAATGTATACGCCGGAGAACTTAGATTGGATATGAAAAGTTTATGGGATGCATGTATATAGACGGCTACTATTCCCTTTAAAGGAATATATCATCGGGTTTCACAAGAATATGACAAAATGTATACGCCGGAGAACTTAGATTGGATATGAAACGTTCACACGACGGGTTATGTGTCATGCAGGCAATTGGAGTCGCGGGGGGGGGGGGGGGGGGGGTGGTCAGCGGCGAAGCTACTGTATATTAGCAAGTACACGAACATAGTGTACTGTATCTAATTTAATAAAAGCGGAACAAATTATGGACTCTATAAAATATGGGGGATAACTGAATAACTTTGCATGGGTACTAAACCATTATGATTTTGTTATACATTGGCCAGATATCGTTGGACGGGACCCTAATGCGTCGGGGCCCCGTCCAACGACGGGTTGTGGGGCGGGATTGAGTCGCCCGTGTTTATTTTGTCTTATACTATTTAAATTATGACTCTGGGAATAGTAAAGATTTAAAGTATCGTTATGTCATCATCGCCTCTCTCTCACAAAAACCCGCGGATTTCCGCGGGTACAGCTAGTTATTATTATTATTGCAGTTGGGTATCAATGTGAAAGCAACCAAACATCCATATTCATGTAACATGATAAATAAATAAGATGTCTACTGGAGTGGTACTTATCTGGGTAAAAAGGGAAAACTCATGAATTAGTGGTTGTGGGGAAACCGGAGAGATAGAAGAGCAAGATATTTTCTACACTGCTGATATGTGGAATTAACCAATTTATGTAGTTTAGATTAATTACTTTGAAATAGATGTTGTCAAGGCTCTAGTGTCCTCATGAGTTTGTGTTATTAAACACTGCTCTGGCTACCTTCACATTTTGACACAATTAGCAAAATAATGATGAGAGGGGAATGATTGCATTTAAACCTTCTTATTCTTCTTCTTTTCCTTCCCTTCCGTAGCTTTGAGTAATGAAGAAATAAGGGGGGGGGGGGGGGGGGGGGTTGTAAAGTTCTGTGAAATTCTGAGGCTCTGTTCTTCAGAAATAGAGGATAATTTTATATAATAATTCCAAAGTCATATTCCATGCATATTATTATTAAATGTAATCTTATACCCACTTTAAAATTCAAAAGTTATGTACATGTGTACAGTATGTTTGAATGCAGAAATGCTTGAATGTTTTTTGCTGTTCATTCATTTAAGGCTGCTATGCAAGAAGTTTGAACATGATGTTCCATTTTAATAAAGTGTACATAGCAATGCATGTTTGTGATGTACAACAGTGTTAGTATGAAGTGGATAAGTAACCAATTCAAAATAATTTGTTAAGCCTGAGTGCATGTGCAGTGTATGCCCTTAATAATTCATGCTTGGTTAGAAATCCCTTTAAAAAAAATTATCAATGAAATATAGTTGTATTGATTTCATCTTTCCTATCAGTTTCGGATCACTGCCCGTTCAAAATTATTGATGCTGTTCTCATTAATTTAGGTAACAGTTCAAATGGGTATGGTGCTGATCAGGCAGTACCTTACATTCTCATACAATATAGATTTTTAACAAAAATGCATGATTACACTTCAATATTTTGCCCTAATTAATAGTACGGTTAGTAGTAGAGGCAAACTTTGCAGAGATGTTTGTGTAAATTGAATAGTCAAATGTACCTGTTGAAAGTGAATTGTGCATTACAAATTTAAAGGAAAAAATCTGAATGAAAATTTTCTGATTCATGAACAATCAGCAAAAAAATAATACAAGAAACATACAGTACTAGCCTACAAAGGTGGTGTACTGTACAAAGGACTGTCTGTGTATAGAGTTTGCCTTGTTTCTACTTTCTCATGTGGAGTCTAGACATTCTTCTGTTATGAGGTGCAAGTTGTAAACAAGCCTGTTGAAGTTGAATGCTGAAACAAGCTTGCATGTATACATGTATGGAGCATTACTTCCATTCATTGAACATGTATTATATGTATGTGACATTTATCAATTTTCTGTGGCCCATAACCATTATTTGGTGGTCCACTAACAAAGATAACCATTATAAATGATGTTCTATTCATTGTATTTTGGTCATCAGGCAATACAAGTAAATTTTAGCAATTAGTAATTCAAATTTGGAGCCCTGAAGCTTTACTATGGTAGCAGAGAGTCATAATTAGCATGGTATATGAAGTGTTTATTTCAGTTTGTATTCAAACCCTGGAGCCTAATTATTCATTGGGATTGTTATTCCATGGTGCATTCATACAAATCAGGACTGATTTGAATACACTGTATTCTCTACACAAGCAAATATTGTCTTGTTTTCTTAAATATACTCGTGCGGACTAGACTTGCACTTGCCCTGGACTATTGGGCAAGTGCTCATTTACATTTGTGGCATATCTACCAAACATGTAGCTTGGCAGTGTGTGACTTGATTGAATTCCACACCAAATGGAACCTAATTTCATTTGGAAATTGAATCCTGACATTTAAGCTGATCAGTAATGACAGTTCTCCACATCTCATGATGCTAATGTCCCTCAGTTTTCCCCTCTACAGCTGTAATGTACTTCGATACAGACGGGCTATAGATGCTGATGTCTCAATTATCATTTTGTCTTTATGCACAAATAAAGCTTGAAGATTTTCTGTTTTCAAATATTTTTTTAACACATGTACTTATTATTTTTATAATTTTGTAAATACTTTGTTGAATCTGACTTGAAATATAATTCCTGGTTCTAGAGGTAAAAGACAAAACTACCGTAAAACTCTGTGTATAAGGCGCACTTTTTTCCGTGGGAAAAAATTTCAAAGTCGGGGGTGCACCTTATACACGGGTACAGCCAAAAAAAAAAAAAAATTCTTTTTTTTTTTGTTTGAATTTTTTTGGGGGGACACCCTCTAGCCATGTTCAATGCATATTACACTGGCCCATGGCATGACAAGAGCTTACTGTCTGTTGTAGCATTCAGCAACATATACCTTTTTCTCACAATACAAATGTTGGTTACAGATGTAAAAATTGCAAGTTTATTGAGCAAATTACTGCTGCTAATGAATATTCATACATTCGTGAGCAGCAGTAATCATTATGCAATTATCTAACCAGTGGTTATAAACTTTGCTCATAATTGAAAATAGTCGTTAGTTAATTAAGAAAATTGAATAATATAGTGCAGTATTATAGTGCAGTATAAGTGCTTATGAATATTCATGAATATGATATATGAATATTCATGAGCACCAGTGTTATAGCTCAATGTGTGCAATTTTTGTACTAACCACTATTTTGTATGTGAAAAAAGTATATGATGATGAAAGCTACAATTGACATTAAGCTCTTGATATGCCCTAGACCAGCGATGTAAAAGTTCCAACATGACTACATGTACTTTTTTAGAAAGTTGGGGGTGCGCCTTATACACGAGTGCGCCTTATACACAGAGTTTTACGGTATGTTTAAATATTTTGATAATGTCTCTTCTCCCTGATTTTAGCAATTTAGCCCCCGAAATGCCCAAAAGAGCCCCCGAAAGTTGAGAGCCTCTGTAAAACAATTTTTTCAGTACTTTTTTCATGCAGGCAAGCTTGAAATCGAGCCCCCGAAAAATACATTAACAAATTTTCCCTGGTCATAAAGAAATGAAGCTATTACAGATCCATTATGTCTCTATTTCACTCCTTCATTAACCAAAATACAGCTATTCAAGTGTTACATGTACATGTACATGTATTTCCCAATCAATGCAGGAATTAAATTCGTAATTTAGGGGGCTACTTTTTCAGGACCAGTCCTGAAGGGGTTAATTGACTTGATTCTTTTATCTCTATTTTAAAACAAAAATAAATGTAAATTGTAAGATACATCCATTAATTTATGTCTCATTGTAATTCTCTTCTCTTACAGAAATAAAGCTATTGCGGACTATCTACGCTCAAATGGGTACGAAAAAGCCATGAATGAGTTCCAGAAAGAGGCTGATTTGGTAAGTCACCACATTCATTTCAGGGGAGTGTTTCACAAAGATTCTAAGTTAAACTTTACTCTAAGTTGGACCTAACAGTTATTGAAAGCTGTTAGTTTCTTTGTAACATTTTTAAAAACATTTCTTTTTAATAGGCATACATTTTCGTTTAAATCAAGTCATATTCGTTATTATCAAGGAGCCTTGAAAATGCTGGTACAAGGCTTTGTTGCAAGTCTCAAATACTTGCATTTTGTTTGCTTTTGAATGCTATATTCCAAGGCTACAAATGGCCTATCATAATTTTAAGTTTGTCTTAGTATCTTTGTGAAACACTCCCTAGAACATTACCCAGGGCTTGACACTAACACCGTCCAGCTGACTCGGTAACATTCTCACTGTGAGCTAGCAAAAATTGATTAAAGTGAATATTTGTTGTGGCCAAATCGGGTTAGATTTTCAAACTGACCATTATGTAGTAGAAGAATATCTTGTATTCTTCCATGTGAAGTCTCGTTCATCATAATCACATTGTCGGTCAAGGGAGGTAGGAAAATGTTGAATATATATGCGACACATTTTGGTCAGTACATAATTTATGTTTTAGTTTTGGTTTTGATCAGTGTTTTAGATTTTAGATTAAACTTGGGATTTTGTGTTTTCACAGAGAGTATGAAACTTGTTTTATTCTCACTACTGTACACAACTATACCTGATGTTTTGTAGTTTGTAATGTATACTATGTGCAATTTTTCTGAAGAAAGTGTAATTTTTAGTACTCACTGCACAAATTACAATGTGTCTGAAAGACATGTTGATACTTTATGAAACTAAAACAAGTATTGATTACTTGTCATAATGTCTGGAGAATTATGTACAGCATAATTATACTCATGTACAGTATGTATGATCATTGTGCAGGGTCTCAAAGGCAATAGAATGAATGAATGCATTGACATGTAATGTACAAGCATATCGTGGGCATGAATGCAATTAGCACAATGCATTGCATTGCACGTGTAGCTAGGTGTAGTCTTGTACGCACACACTTTACATGTAAATGCAGTGCTCAGACATCTGATTTGTACATAGTGGATTGGATTCATTGGAACCATATGGCGAATGACTTACATGAGAAGTGAGACCGTATGAAATAGACCTGGGGGCTATTTTTGTGGGCGACCCAATTTATCAAAATACTCCTTGATTTCTGATTGCATATATTCCAGACAGACCTGTAAGGATTATTATTATTGTTTGTAGACGTAAAACGCAGCTACATATGCACATCCATTTAAAGGGATCTAGTACTAACATTGTCCAAATTCACAAAACAGTTGTAGAACTCTAGTGGTTCTCTCGTACCTTGTTGTATTTGTATTACCAATAGAACCAATAGAAGCATGGAACAGGTTTTAGCTTTTGGAATATCCCTTTCGTTAGAAAGATATTTATGATTGAAGTGTTCAGATTTGTAGTTATCCTCTGGGAAGTTATAACTGTGTAAAAAGTCAGTGCAATGAGTTGGCGAATATCTCTTCTAATTTTCACCCATTACTCGGCCATGTAATATCCATATATAACATGACATTTTCACACATTACTCGGTGAACATATCAGACTACAACCATACCCATTTTATCAACCATTCATCACTTTTTGTACATGTATACAAAGCTACTCGATCCCTTTAAAAGTTTCTCTTTTCACAATTAGATTTGGATTCGTTGGGGAAGGGAAGGGAGGAGTGGGAGGGAGAATGAGGAGAAAAAAGGTTGAAGCTTCGCGTTAGGTTTAAAACTTGAAGCAACAGTTGGAATATGATGCAAGAAATTGAATTATAAAGTAAAACATGCAAATCCTGTAGGTCTGATAAAACCAAAGACTGTAGAATTACAAGACAGATCACTGGCGGTCGCGCAGCGATGTCCCTTCAAACAGAATGAAGATTCAAATCGAGCTTAAGCCAGACCTTAGTAACCATAGGGAATTTATTATATCACTGTATTTGTGTCATTTTTATTAATAAAAAAACATTAAAAAATTATAGTCGATAGCTTTTTTGGAACAGATGTCCCCTTCTTTTGTAAGAATTTAAAAGAAAATAAGGATCAAACCGTACTTACAAATACTCGGCAAATTCAGGCTAGCATGAAGATAGAGCAACAGCTTAGTGTCGACCTTAGTAACCTTTAGGGCTATGTTTTTATGTAGAATTAATATTATCCTCATGATAAGAAAAATATTTAAAAATTATAGTCGATATCGATTTTACAATTGAAATCAAAGCTGTGAGAAACATATTTTTTAAATTTAAAGATTTTTGACCGTGTAGAGAAAAATGGCAATGGCTACTCGCATATTATACTGTTAATGCGTGCACAGTCCGCGCACTGTCTTTATTTAATTCTTTATAATTGTACGAGTACCCAAGTGCGCAAAACAGATTTTACGTGCGATATGCAAATTTGGGGTCGTCAAACTTTGTCACGCCTTCTTGAAGTTATTTTTAGTCAGGCGAAGTAAACATTGTTATTGTGACGTCATAATGAAAAGCCTGCGTATCAAAGTGCGTGTTAATTTTGTACATCGCGCTCTGCCCATTCACTTTGTACAGGATAATTGTACAGTGGTCGGTCTTTCCATTAAGCGTCTTTGATAAAACTAATAGAAATAGGAAAATACATTTTAATTTTACATGATAATAGAGGCATGTTAGTATAATTGATTGCAAAAAAAAATAAAAATCAGTCATCATAAGATTCTAGAAATAAACAAAACCAGTGCAACTATGGTCACCTACTTCACATTCACAAACTATTTTGCCAACTATGTTATCCCAGATATCCTAATCTTATATGGCTCGATTGGTAGAGCAAATAAAATGGAAACAAGAATTTCTACTTACCATTTTAGCATTAGAGATAGAGTTTAAAATTGAGATTGACAACCCTTGGATAAAGGTTCTTAGAGATAAAAAGAAAGGGGTATGACAAGAGTATTTCAAGATGTATTGAACATTGAAAAGGAATATTAATTCAAGTGTAAATTCATCAATAGAAAGGAAGAGGATGTACTGAAAATGAAAATTAATCTTATGTGGAAATCATGGAAAGGGTCAGAAAAGGGGGAGAAAAAGCAAAAATCAATTATTATTGTAGACATTATGAAATCAGATTACCGGTATGCAAGGAAAAATTTTGGAGGTAGATGAAAAATGTAAAAATTTATTCGGTAAGGGATCAATCTGGAGAGCAAAATTGACATTGGAAGTGGAAAATCTGGAAATGACAAAAACCAATATATACTTGGACTAGAAGTCGAGAAGGGGCGCTATGCAAATCTTTAGTTCAAGATATGGAGAGAGGCTAAGACAGATACAGCGTGTTCACACACAAACATTTTCATCCCTTAATCATGACTAAACTAACTCTTACGTTCACACACAAAGCCAATATTCCACAACAGCTAGCTTCCAGGTGCACCGAATATCGTATAAGTGCGCAGTTTGCTACTGCGCAGTGTGTTGTCCTGTTCGCGCGAGTTACGAGTCGTATAGCTAATCATGATTAAAGCGAGCGACCGTCGTTCACACACGAACAAAGCGTGATTCTATAGTCAGCTCTCATACGAAACGACGATCGTTAGTCATGACTAACGATACGTCGTTTCGTTAATCAGCGTTCAGACACACGAATTTCATCGTATAGCTAATCAGCAGCTGATTCTTTAGTCATGATTAAGGGATGACATTTTTGTGTGTGAACACGGGGGTAGACTGAGATGTAAAGAGGAGTAAATTGGAGGGGATGCGGCCAACCAATGATGATGGAGAGGCACGAAGCTCAGTCACGAGGGGTGGCGCTCTGCTCCTCGTGTGGGAGACTGATGAAGTGTTGATGATGCGGGTTGTGTGTGTGTGAGACTGTGCATCTGTATGTTGCGTGTGTGTGCGTGCGCCGTGCGTGCGTGTGTGTGTGTCTGTGTGCGAATGTGTTTGTGTGTGAATGTGTTTGTGTGCCTCTCTCTACCCCTCCTCTCTATCTCTGTTCACATAGGTGCCTGTATCTATAGATCAATCTCCTTGCATTCATCTCTCATTCTCTGTTCTCTATTAGACATGTCTGTGTGTGTGTGTGTGGGTTTGTGTGTGTGTTTGTTTGTGAGTGTCTTTGTATGAAAATGTTTGTAATTGTATTTTTTGTCTGTATCCCACTTTATCTATCCATCTTTTTGTAGCTACATGTATCTGTGTCTCTTTTTCTTTTTCCATATCAGTCTCTGTAAGTGGTTACATGTATGTGTGGGTTATGTACACATACATACATGTACCTTGTAGATGTTTTTTGTTGTTGTGATCTCTGTACATGTATGTGAGTTTGAATCTTCCTAGATCTCATTCTCTCTCTCTCTCACTCTCTTCCTCCTCTTCTCTTATTTTCTATCTCTGTATATCTCTGCATACATCAATGTGCATCTTTCAGTCCCACCCCCTCTTTCCCCTTCTTCTTCTCCCTTTCTCCGTCTGTATTTCCCCATCTCTGCATGAATGCTGGCTTGCTGGCCGGCTGGCCGATGACGTGGAAGCGACGGTGGTTGGTGGTCTGACACCACGCGTGAGGGGTACATGCCTGCATAACTTACAGACATTGTACAACTGTTCATGTGCGCATTCCTCATTTCTTACACATGTATGTCTGCGAATATTCCTCCTTTTCACTTGAGATGCGGAGTGGGCCTCTTTGAGTCTGAATGATGTTACACAGATTGCATGAAACATAACACTTAAATCCCAATGCTTAGCATAATTCATGTTGTGGAGAACTTAACATTTATGTAACAAGGAAGATTGTTTTGGGGAGATTGAAGAAGAATGACAATATTGTTTTGAGATAATAATGATCTGTTTAGTTGTTTTTTCAAAGAAATGTTGAGGAATTTGTGAAGTCTTTTAAAATATAATTTTAAGGGGAATAATATTTATCAATATCATCATTATCATAAATAATAATCATTACCATTGCCATCATCATCATCATCATCATCATCATCATCATCATCATCATCATCATCATCATCATCATCATCATCATCATCATCATCATCATCATCATCATCATCATCATCATCATCATCATCATCATCATCTTATCATCATATTCATAATCTTCCTCCTCCTCTTCCCCCTCCTTCTATTCATCCCCCCTCCTCCCCCCATCTAATTCTCCTCATCCTCCTCATCATAGTCTTCATCATCGTTATCATCTTCACCTCCACCATCATAAAATAACTCAGATTTAACTATTTCCTCTCTTTCAATTGTTCTTTCCTTCATCTGCTCTGTACCGTCTCTATCTCGCCACCTTTTCCTCTAACTCGTTTCTCCTTTCTCTTCCCTGCTGAGGAGCAAGTGTTTCATGACAAATTCTACCTCACAGTGACCATGTTTGAAGATCTAATTTATCAAAAGATGACCAGTGACTTTGCTTGGCTGTAGTGTACATTTTATTTATACATTATAACCCTTCACACTCATTTTTTCTGTGCTGGCCCATTCGGGCAGTAAAATGATACATTTTGAAATGTTACTTGCCCCAATACAATATGTACTTGCCCTCTTACTTCTAGAAGAGATTAACACATGAGTTGAACAATTATTTAGTTGCCCAATCGGGCAACCAATCTTTGCCATATATAAATGTAGATACATGTATGAAATGTTACTTGCCCGACATCAATTTTCACTTGGCCTCGGGCAAAAGGGAAGTGCTAGTGTCAATCCCTGCTTTAGTGTACAGATACAACTACAGGTACGTGTTGGGTATAACAAGTCCATGTACAGTGTCCCATTTTTCAAACTTTTTTATATGAATGTCACCTACAACAATCAGACCTGATTAAAAAAATCAGTATCAACATCCATCCATTTGGTCAAGAGAGTACAGCTTAGTGTGAAAAGCACTATGCTACCCAGTTCAAGGAGTAATAACAAGATTTTAATAAGTCTACCAATCCAACCATACTGTGCACATCCACATTCCTCTGAGAGGCGGATTATCCCTTTCAGCTCTGAAGCCTTTCTATGGCTTACTGTTCATCCTAATCCCCCATGGAGAGAGACAACAAAAGAAGACTACACTTTGAAGCTGATCTAGTGTGGTTTTTTACTGAATATCAATTGGGTCTGCATTTGGGCTACATAACTGTATTCTGCATCAAAACAAAACATCTACTCTTTCTTCATGACCAAACTAAAATAAAAATAGGTATAGCCGTGAATTGACATTAATTGAACGTAAAATTCATGAACAGACATCTGTAAGTGAATTAATTTCTCAGTTAGAGCTAGCTAGAATTCAATCATATTCATATCCACATCTTAATGCTCAGTGGCGCCGATTCCATCCGAAAACACAATGCGTTGGGGGGGCGAGCATTGTTTGTGAACAATGCTCTGCCCCTCCAATGCATTGTGTTTTCGGTGGAATCGGCGCGCCTGTTAATGCTCATGTGCAATGTAATATTTTACATGAAGTTGCAAAAAATATCTACAGTAAACTCTTCTGTCTATTGTCTAGTTGTGTCTGTGCCCTCTTCAGTCACTGTCTGTTCAGTGCAAATAACATGTCTCCATTGATAAAATATTGATTATCTTTTTGTCAAATAGAAGCAACAAAACCTTAGATAATATTTGTTATGATAGGGAGAAATTGAAGTGTAGCAGACAATGCTTATCCTTACTGAAATTGTGTGACTGTGAGAGTGATTATTTGTTTGTATAAGATATTAGTAGGCATCACTTCAATGATTTAGTTTTGATTAAGAAATTACCTAAACATCACTTAGGTACAAGTATGAATGTTCCATTTACAGTGAGGTTTATTAAGAAATTAAGAATTATGCTAGAGAGTGTTTTGTTTGTGTACACATGCATGAACATTTCAGATGTGATGTCACTTCATATTTACAAGGACTTACATCCATTGTTAAACATGTTCCCCCCCCCCCCCCCCCGAAGAGGTGGAATGAAAGTAAAACAGACTACTAGAGAAGTAATCCATACCATAATCAGATTACAGAAGTAAGAAATGGACAAGCTATACATGATACTGAATAAGCCAGACCATTTATTTTTTAATTCAATACAATGGTATATAATCATGTTCATGTATTTTGTATGATGTCAGAGATGTATAGAATGTTTAATAATTTCTTTTTCTTCTTCATTCTCTTGCAGCCGGAAGAAGTTGAGCGAAAGTACAACGGACTACTAGAGAAGAAATGGACATCCGTAATCAGATTACAAAAGAAAGTAATGGACTTAGAAATGAAACTGAACGAGGCAGAACGAGAGTTCAGTTCTGGCGGCCCGACGCGGGAGAAGCGATCGCCGGCAGAATGGATCCCGCGGCCGCCGGAGAAATACTGTCTGAGCGGCCATCGGAGCCCCATCACTAGAGTCGTGTTCCATCCTGTCTATAACATCATGGTGTCATCATCAGAAGACGCTACTATAAAAGTAAGTAGTGCCAATGAAGAGGTTTTCTGGTCTAGTGGTCAGAGCTCCGCCCAGGTTCGAACCCTTGCTGCGTCTATCGGATGGTGACAATTAAGAGCAGTCCAAGACGTAAATAATCATAATTGATTGAACTTGTCTATAAACCACAAATAACCAACCAACCAACCAACCTCTAGTCATCCCTTTTGGATGCCAGTTCATTACAATTTACAAAGTTCTGTCTATATATGTCAAGTTCGTTTATTCAAAAATAAACAATCAACATACATATAAATCATCATAATCATATATAAATTAATGAATATAGTTAGGCTACCCTTAGAAGCATAGCTTGAAGCAGGGACCTTTACGAAAGCTACAAACTATTATGAGCTTCTGTCCTAAAGATAAGATGCACATGCATCGATGCTCTGTAGTAGAAAGACATGAACATTCGACACCAACATATCAAAGTCCATATCTGTGCCGTTATATACTGCATTGATCAGAGAACTTATCATTTCCTCGAATTCCTTGAATAAAGAACGTTTCAGTGTTTCATATTTCCTATTTGCAGTCATCTGTTAACATTCTTTTTTCATGTTGTGGTGGTAACAATAGCAACAGAGGTTGCAGTGAAACTAGATAATGTGGTGTCATATTTATTTATGCATACGCTGAAGTTTCACTTCCAAAGTTGTGGTGTATAGTTACATTGTTCATAAGAAATCTATAGAGGGTATGGTTTTTAACCTGTTCCCTACGAGTTTATGAAATCCCCATATAGACTTTGTAAATAACCCACTCGGTCCCCGTGGTCAAGGGATTAATGCATTTCAAAAGACAATTTTTCTGTTGTATTTTTCTTCAAGAAAGTTTGGTCAGATACCAGACTAGCAGAAATATTACTTCATGAATGCATACAAATTATCAATTTGCAGTCTAAATATTTGGGGAATATATATTTGGTTAAGTATCTTTTGTTTGATTTACTTTTTTTTCCTCCAGGTATGGGATTATGAATCTGGAGACTTTGAAAGGACGCTAAAAGGACACACTGACTCAGTTCAAGATATATGTTTCGATCACGCTGGAAAAATGTTAGGTAAGTACTAAGTTATGTCAAATTCAGAGACGAGTTGGCTAAACAAAGAAAGCCTACAAAACTGCTTAGATGTATGGGCATGATGGAACATCAAATAGGATTTGAATGATTTATGGTTCTTTGAACTGTATAACAATGTACAATTATACTAAATAGAATAATAATAATTTAGAATAAATACTTACGTTTATATATCAAAGAGTTAACGAATTTGAAGCTCATTTTAAGCCCTTTACAAGTTTACAACATGAAAGAAATGTTTGTGTTATTATTGATCAATTACTAGTATTATGTTAATTTGTGTACCATCCGTCTAATCTTAGAAAGTGTGTAATGCAGAAAAAATAAATAATTCAAACATATGGGGAAACTGACCAGAAATATAAATTAAAAAGAGCAAAGAAAATGGGATTCCTCCAGGATTCGAAACCGAGACCTCCAGATTGCTAGACCAGCGCTCTACCGACTGAGCTATAGAAAACCCTACTGCGATGTTCGTCCCTGAAACCCCTTAGTTTTTAATGCTTCTGTGGTCAGAAGCTACTGACATAAACCTGAAGGATAGAAATCAACTTGGGGATATATGCGAGGGATCACCGAAGTGATGCATGTCAAGTTTCTAATGATACATTTTAAAACTTCAACAGCTTCATGTTCAGCGGATATGACGATCAAGCTATGGGACTTCTCCACCTTTGAGTGCATGAAGACGCTACATGGCCACGACCACAACGTCTCGTCCATTAGCTTCTTGTCATCGGGAGATCATCTTGTAACGTCTTCACGAGACAAGACCATCAAACAGTGGGAAGTCTCCACTGGGTAAGTTTTTCTGGATTTGCCATCATCCTTGTTCATGGTTTGTGTTGGGTGTCTTGTTGTGTCTTGTAATGTCAAATGATCTCTAAAGATGTTCCAGGTCCACGACCATAACGTCTCACCCATTAGCTTCTTGTCATCGGGAGATCATCTTGTAACGTCCTCACGAGACAAGACAATCAAACAGTTGGAAGTCGCCACTGGGTAAGTATCGGTTTGGTTCTCAAGTGTTAGGTTTGTGTTCATCCAATGCCTTGTAATGTTCTTGTCCACCTTTGGATGAATGAAGATAATCAGGTAACTTTCTGTTGTAAGGAAATCATCTTCTCGTGAACCTTGAACCTTGTGTTGCTTTGAACAAGACCATCATACAGCTGGAAGTTTATATTGGGTAAGTGAGAGACATATATATAGGACTTTGCAGAAATGTATCAGGTGACATGATAGTATGGATGAGAGATTTTGTGTTTTTAAAGACTCGATGGAAGAATTGGTTATCATGTTATTTTCTACAGGTTATGGGATTACTGGACCCAAGAATTAATTCACAAAAGCAGTGGAATTTTGGTAAATGTATGCACAAAAATATCAATTTCCTCAGATTCTACATGTATCCCCTATTTACCTTTTATATTTTATAATATTTTGGTCTTCATGCTTCTTCTTTCTACAGATATTGTGTGAAGACGTTTACTGGACATAGAGAGTGGGTTCGCATGGTCAGGCCAAGTCCAGATGGCTCTCTTCTGGCCAGTGCTTCCAATGACCAGGTAATTTACCCTTCTCTGCAATTGAGTGCTTATCTCTATGTTCTCTTTATGTGCTTTATGTGCCTGTAGGCGCAGATGTTTCATTGTGTAGTTAGTATCAATTATAAACTAAATGTAGAGACTTAGAAAGCGTGATATTGATAGCAACATTTCAGTATTCTAATGGAATATGAGATTGCTTGAAAGATGTCTGTTTCATTCCTTTAATTCGTTAACAGTTACAGGGGAGCACAATTGGCATGGCTTACAGATACTGATCAGTGCATAAATCATGCCACTTCTTGTAATATGTGACAGGCTATAGCAAAACCTGGCACTTGTCGGTAATTCATGTTTTGAAGAAATGGGCATTTTAAGTTCACACAATCAACATTTAGATTTTTACCGACAAGTGCCTGGTTTTGCTATAGCCGGTCACATACCGTAGAACACCATCGTCAAGCACCCCCAAGCACCTATATGCATCTTGCTTTTAAAGAGCGCCCGCTCTCTGTCCAAACGGGAAACTTTAATCAAGAATGCAAATAATGGTGAGGAATATTCATGAGGATAATAATGGAGGTGATTCTCATGGAAACGTCTTTAAAAGCAAAATGCGTATAGGTGCTTGGGGGTGCTTGACGATGGTGTTCTACGGTATATCCTCTTGGGTATCACTAATAAATTGGAAATAATGTTTCCATCATCTGTTTTGACTGAGCACTGGAGGCTGCCATGTTTTCCAATGGTCCGCCAGCCATGTCTTCTGAGTGTGCACTACCAAAAGCCTGTCATGTTCCCACTGTTGTTGAGTTTGCTGCTATGTCAGTGGTTACATAATGCACTTATCAGTAGTTCAGTAGTAGTAGGTTACAATTCCCAGTGTATGCCTTTTTTTAATGATTAGATGTTTAATGATTATCCAAATGATTCCTTACTACCCAAGGGCTACATTTTTAACATCCTTTCTCAATTTATCCTTGACAGACACTACGTGTGTGGGTTGTCGCCACCAAAGAATGCAAGCTGGAGCTGCGGGAACACGACCATGTGGTAGAGTGTGTGGCCTGGGCCCCAGAGTCTGCCTACCCCACCCTCAATGAAGTCAAAGGAGTAGATGTAAGTCCTCATTCTCTTTATAATCATAATCACTGTACAGTTATTATTTGATTATTTGGCTCTGGTGTTCGTTAAATTACCTGAGATATACTGAACAGAGTGTTTGGCCTGTTCCCCTGCCTACCCCCACCTTCAATGAAATCAAAGGAGTTGATGTAAAGTCCTCCCAATATTATTATCATTATCTTTCTTCTTTTCCAACAAACACAATAAACACAAGAGTAAATTGAATATGTATACCCCAAATTATACACTCTTACAAAGAATGTTGAAAAGAATCTTAGGTGAAGGTACCCTTGAACCTTGAACCTTGAAGAGTTACTCTCCCAAAAGCGTAAACGCTGTCCTGGAGAGGGCTGTACAGTTGGTGAAGTGATGGTGGTGGTTCTCCGTGCACTATATACAATGTGCAAGGTGCAGGTGGTGCAGGTGTGTCCCTCATTTACAACATCTTCAGGGGCAGGGGCGGCGCCATAATCCGCATGGCGGGTAATGCCATTACCTGATGCTTACCAAAGCAGTGAACACGGAGAGTTCCGTCCTAGCTAATGTTGAACATCATTGCGTCAAATTTCATTCTCTTTTGAAGAATATATTTCGACCATTCAAGGCATCAAAATATTGTTAACATTCCATTCAGTTCTGTTTGTTCAACTACTTCTGGGCCCCGTTGCAGAAAGAGATGCAATCGATTGTAAAGTTGCAATTAATTGCAAGTCGGCTCATGAGACTAAATGCTCAAATCTGATTGGTTCAAATGTGCATATTTTCTGACTTGCAATTGATTGCAACTTTACAATCGATTGCATCTCTTTCTGCAACGGGGCCCTGATCACAACTTTGAATGACATTTAGAATATGAACATATCTATTATGCACTTTGATGGAGACTGGATATCAGTAGGCAATCATTCATTTATACTTGCAGATATATTTTGGTTTTCTCTTCTAACATCTCTTATAATTAATCAAATATCTCTTTATTTTTTGTTTTTCATTAAACCTCTATTATGTTCTGTCTATGTTTAAACATGTTAATTTCTTTCTCTCATTGCTTTATTCTATTCATGGAAATAGCAACTGAACAACCACGCTGAAGTTGAGGTAGAAATAGCTCATCAAATGTTTTTCTATAGATGTTGTATTAGAATGTGCATGATGCATATAAACCCCAGTAACAGTGTTCTGAGTTCTGAGTATGCTTGAAGGTACAGTCCGATATTGGTTATCCGGCCACTAGTTATCCAGAAACTCTATTAACCGGACGCGATCGCGCAGTTTATTTTTGCTGTTTTTCATTCATCTTTATTCAATATCACTTGGACATTACAAACCTTGCGTTATGTATGATACACAAAACATGTATTTGAACGATAGGAACAAATTAACTTATTTATACATGCATAAACCCAACTAAACTTCATAAACCTGCTGTGTTTGAGCATAAATCGCTTATCCTGCCAAATCGCTTATCCAGATAGGATAACGATGTGATCGCACGAGTGACGGTCTCCAACTGACTGCCCCCACAAAGGCAGGTGGAGCGTGCCGAGCAGAGACCACGCAAGGGTAGTTCTCTTTGGATAGGTGCTGGTCCAAATGTTGCCAGATAACCGAGGTCGGACTGTATACACGGATAGTTTTAACAGATCTAGGCTTGCTTGGTCATGCCCCTCGTGTTCCTCTTGCATTCCAATCCAAGGAAAATGGCATTCTCTACCAAAACGTGCCCACGACTTGGCATGCATGGCTAAAAGAACCAATGCCCTTTATAATGTGTATAGAACATCGGTTCTTTGAGTCATGCATGCCAAGTCTGGGCACGCTTTGGTAGGCTTGGGCACTTGTTGGTAGAGAATGCCAGGAAAACATCACACTTGTGAACAACAACAAATTAGAGGATATATATATGGAAGAATTTTATTTCTTAAAAAAAAATGTTATTCTGAAGTGATGAAAATTAGTGTCCAGGCCCCATATTCATGAAACCCCACTAGCTTAGTTACTTGCTAAGTGTATTTTAGATGTGAAGTTTATTGAGTAATAAACAGTTTTCCTAGTCCCCAACTAGGGTTAGCTGGGTAAGCCTTAGGTACCCACTAAGTTAACCCTAGTAAGCAACTAAAATATCCTATGTTTAATTAGTAGCCACGTCATCCAAAATAGACTTAGCAAGTAACTAAGCTAGCGGGCTTTCATGAATATTGGCCCAGATGTCTTTGTTTTACTTCTACAGAACATCATTGTTATTATCTGCTGATTGCTTACTAGTCAGTTGTACTTAGTAATATAATGAACTGGCACCAAATATGATAATAATATTGAGATGTGCATTATAAAGTGACAATTCATCTATTAGAAATCATAGAAGCATGAATTGTGTTATATGTCAATTTAAGTGAGTTAGTATTAACATTTGTATGTGATCTAACATAATTTATGTTACTATATCACCCACATATGCTATCCCATAATGAATGTTATATATTTACCATTTACTTGCAAGTTGTGGTTTATATTTTAATTCAACATGTTCAAATTTATCTCCCTAAAACTTGAGAAAAATTTCATTGAAATAGCAAAATTTGTTTGAGGATGTCCCACCTTACTCAATTCTTGTAATCACTCTCTGCCAAGAATTCTGTTCAGCAATTACACCTATTAATAGTTTAATGCTGTAAATTACTACAGTTTACAATCTTGACCCTGTAATGTACAATTTATGGGTTGAAATAAACTTGTTATTTCTATCTTATTTTTGAATTATCCTAAAATTGGCACAGTAATGTGCAATGCTTCATTTGACTTGTTAATTATAATGTTTATTTTAAAAGAGAGTGTAAATTATAGCGACATGCTTTGTTTGAAACGACTGTAGAATCATATCAATTAGACGTGACATTTCTCCACTCCGCCAAATTAAATGAATACAACCCCCTTTTCATCAGAATCCCACAACCAATGTAACTCAGTTGGATGACCCCAATCACTATTTGTATATTGACTCTTATAATCAATCATGTCTATAGATAATGTACACAATGGCTTCCTAGTACTGTACTAGTGATATGTACCTGCATGCCTTTGTTTGATACCTCAATGCCTGTGTTTGATGATCAAATACATTTCAGTATGCACTGTCATTGTGTCCTAGGTCAAGTAGAACATCGTATTTTAATACAGCTTCATGTATGAAAGCTATTTCATATCCAAGGCTCCATACTAACTTTTTATCTCTACTAGCCCATTCGGGCAAGTAAAATCATAAATTTTGAAATTTTACTTGCCCCAATATAAAATTTACTTGCCCTCTTACTTCTATATGAGATTTACATGTATGAAATTACATTGTTCTCTTGTAGATGAACAATTATTTAGTTGCCCGATCGGGCAAGCAAACTAGACAATTTATTACATTTTTACTTGCCTGACACCAATTTTTACTTGCTCCAGGCAAGCGTGGAAGTGTTAGTGCGGAGCATTGTTATTATGTAGATCTACAAGTAGAGATATTGTATCATGTACTCATATATTTTTACAGTCATTGATCCCCAAATCAGATAATGTATGAACTATAAATCATGTGTACAGTAGATTATTGTGAGTAAGTAAGTTGTGATGATTATTGAATGAAAGTCAGCTTAATTGTTTTCTTATTGCTGCTTGAAGTAGTCATAAATATACTAGAAGATGCTGCTTTTAGTGTGTTAGATAATCAATGTTGTATAGCGTTAGGCTCTGAAATGGTGAAATGGTGAATTTATTGTTGGTACAAATGCAGGGCTCAGAATTACCACTGGTCTGGTACACTGGTTGAGGCCACCTGAAATAACCTTTGGGGTACACAAAATTACACCAATGCTAAATTGTACTTGCCTGATATGGCAACTAATTATTTCAAAATTGTTAATATTTGTTATTTGTTTGGGGCCACCAGATTCTGGTATTGTGCAATTGGCCACAATGAAGAAAAAAAAGGAAATAGTTTAATTATATTACAAATTGAAATTAATTAATTTCAAGTACTGATGTCAAAATCCATCAAAAGTATTCAGAAGAGATACATTTTATACTATTGTATGACACAATATGTGACCGGCTATAGCAAAACCCTGCACTTGTCGGTAGTTCATGTTTTGAAGATATGGGCATTTTAAGTTCACATAATGTGTGTAAAAGATCTATGTTTGTAAAATTGAAATAAACATATCTTTGCCAAATATGGTCCGATATTTTAGAAGAAGGCATCAAATGAAAGCTTGTGATGAGGCCTTTCTAAGAGTATGAAAATCTACATTTTTATTTTTACAGACAAGTGCAGGGTTTTGCTATAGCCGGTCACATATGATCATCAGTCACAGTCAGTGGTTGCCAATGACAACCAAAATAGTTTGCCAACTTTCTGACTGACTGAATAGCAATTTACATAGCCTGCAATAAGTTCTGTAACAAATTTAGATTATTTATATGTATTATATGTAATTTGTCAAGTATTGTATGTACATCAGGTTAATATAAAATATCTATGACATATTTTGGGATGTGACTGTCTGAAGTACTTTTCACAGCGGAAGCGGTGAATATTTATTTAAACACTGTTTATTTATTTCTTCCTCCTTTGCAGAAGAAAGGCGCAGTGAAGACACCATACCTGGTGTCTGGTTCCCGAGATAAGACCATCAAGATCTGGGACGTCAGCGCAGGGGCTTGCATCATGACACTGGTGAGTCCAAATCTTCCTTGCAGGTGCACCTGTAAAGTGTCTAACTCCACAAAAATTACTTTGAGCTTCCACATTTCTCTTCTACCATGTTATTTAGCTTATGGTAAGAGAAGAATAAAATAAGGTTAGATTTTTTTAGTATGAAGATATCTATCATTGATAACCATTCAGCTCAAGAGCGTCTACAGACGGTCATGAATGTCATACTGTAATTAGTTGTAAAAGCTGACGCAAATTTTCGCTTTTTTAAACCAGGAAAGCAGTGTTCTTTTTAAATAAAACTTTAACACATCATTCAGACATATCTTACAATGATTTGGGTATAGGATTGAAGTCTCAAATTTCATTTTGGGCAATATCGGACACTTTACAGGTGCACCTTTAATTTGTTTGCCATTAACCCCTTGACTACGGGAACAGGGTGGGTTGTATACAAAGTATATATGGATATTTCAGAATATCGTAGGGAACGCCATTTTGCTCATTAATTACCCTTCACGAATCATATTTGAGTAGATTTGTATAATCAAATTAAAGGGTGTCATTCCCTTTTGCAGGCATCAGCAAAGTAAGTAGAACAGTCCGTGAACCACCAGGATGATACGTTTATCTAGTTAGTAAACTCTGCAAGTTCACAGTAATAAAGGAGTCAAATGATGCACAAAAAAAAAACAATTGCTTTGTAGTATATCTTTGAGACTTATTTCCTTTCTGTTCTGAATGTTTGTATCATGGGTTATTATCATCCTTTTAACCAGGGCTCGACACTAGCACTTGCCCGCTTGCCCGGGGCAAGTAATATTTCATAAATTGTCTAGTTTGCTTGCCCAATTGGGCAACTAGATAATTGTTCAACTACAAGAGAACAATGTAATTTCACATACATGTGTTAATCTCATCTAGAAGTAAGAGGTCAAGTAAAATTTCAAAATGTAGGATTTTACTTGCCCGAATGGGCCAGTACAGAAAAAAAGTTAGTGTAGAGGCTTGTTTTAACCATGTGGAAAAAAAATCATCCCATTACATCACAATTCTGATCTTCTTGCGAAAGGAGGACAATAACTTTAATGATGTGATTAATTATCTCTCCATCAGACTGGCCATGACAACTGGGTAAGGGGAGCAGTATTCCACCCTGGTGGCAAGTACATCATCAGCGTAGCGGACGACAAGACTCTACGAGTGTGGGATACAAAAATTAGTCAAATTCTAATCTTACAAACGTTAATTATCTTTTACTTTTTTTTGCCCTGTATTTTCCCATAGACTGGCCATGACAACTGGGTAAGGGGAGCAGTATTCCACCCCGGCGGCAAGTACATCATCAGCGTAGCGGACGACAAGACTCTACGAGTGTGGGACTACAAGAACAAGCGCTGCATGAAGACGCTAGAAGCGCATCAGCACTTCACCACATCCTTAGGTGAGTAAATTGGCAACAATTATCTCTCGTCGTTCTTTTTAATAAATTTTGCAGGTCATGAATTATAAAATGTAAGAAGGTTAGAATGATGGCAAGGCACTACAAGTGTGGGATTAAAAAAAAAAAAAAACAAGCCCTGAATGAAGACTCTAGAAGCACACCAGCTCTTCACTACATGTAACTTTTTAGGTCATTTAATTGGCAACAATTATCTTCTTTTTTTATTAGTACTCTCCACTTAACTTGGTAGGGTCAGAGATAATTTGTTGGCCCACTGATTAAAAGCTGAAAAGGTATAATATTGATTATATTGAAAGTGCCTTTTATTCAACCCAGCCAAATTATTGGTGCACCCGTAGTGCTAAGACTAATTTACTAAATTGACAACAATGCTTCATTGTCTTTCTTTGAATAGGCAATTATGAGGATGGTAATATTGATAGTAATATTGACAAGAGATACATCTTTTTTTAAGAACACTTATTATGATGTGAAATTCCTATAAATCCAATTCTTAATTGGAATCATCTCTTATTTTGTGAACCCCAGATTTCCATCGTGCGGCCCCGTTCGTGATAACAGGGAGTGTAGATCTGACCATCAAGGTCTGGGAATGCCGTTGATGACGGTCGTCATAGCAACATGCCTTCGCCCACCTCGTTTATTTCTTTTTCATCGCATCGCATCGCATCGCATATTATCAGCTAACGGGAGCATCAACAGTTGAGAGAGAAAGAGAGGAGCTGCACTATTTAAATGAGAGAAAAGCTTCTGGACTGAAAAAGCAGATAAGCTGTTGAATTTTCTCTATTTTTGTTTTCATCGCATGTTATAGCTAATAGAAATGACACCACTGGAGGAAGTTAAAAAAAAGGGGAGCTGCAGTACAGTCAAACCTGTCTATAGTGACCACCTAAAAAGATGCAGAAAATGTGGCCATTGTTGGGAGGTGGCCTCTACAGACGAGTTGTTACATAAAGTATGCATGGACTGTGAAATGCTGAGTAAGTGGTCACTATAGACAGGTTGTTGTTAAGCAGAGGTGGCCACTAACACAAGTGTGACCGGTTGAAAAGAGAAAAGTTGCTTGACTTCAACTCTTGAATTGCTGGAGGAATGTAATATCTATGAATATTGTGCAGAGTTCATCATGGAAATGTGAGGTATCAGCACCAAAAGTGTTAACGAAGGTAAATAAGCCATTGAATATCTCCTTTTCTCCTTATCTCCCGAGTGTCCAACAAAAAAATAGCAGCATGGGACTATGATACAGATATGACGACTTTGGATGGATTAGAGCACCATGGTGAATTTTGTTGTTGCAGATGTGTTATAATAAGAAAGAGTGCCCTCTAGTGTTGTCTAGGAGCACAGTCTGTCACAGCAGTAAGCAAATGTAACAACAATGATGAAGCGATCGTCATGTACACTTGGAAGAGAGAGAAATTGCACTTATATTTACATGTGCATAAATTGGGGATGTACTGGATGGAGGTTGGAGAACTTTTTGGCTTTTGTTTTGATTTTTTTTTCTTTCTTTCCGGGAAATGGTTTGAGATTGCATGGATGGATGGATGTGACGATCCAAAAACTGAACCCTGTTGAGGACAGTGTCTGAGTTATCAATGACCAATCAGAATCCAATATTTGCCAACTTGGGGTTTTAATATGATGAACTGTATCATTGGTGCAACATGGCCCTGTTTTGAAATGATGCAAAGCTGAAAGTCTTTGAAAGGCTTTAGTCAAAGGTGCCTGCTCCTCCAAAAGGTAACTCATTTACTGCACATTTGCTTTAAAAAAAATAGGTTTTGAGGTCTGCTTTGAAACCTTCAATTTTGTCTTTACTGGTGGACTGGTTGGGCAAGCCAAATCTTGATGCTTAAAAAAAGTGGTGGCTTAAAATCAAACTTGGGTGGCCTCAACAAAGATGTGCTTGATCTATTGCATCTATAGTGCAATTGATACAAATTTGGCAGAAATGTTCATTTGGCCATTCCACGTTTTAAGCCTGGTTAAACACCGTATTGACATACCGTATTGACATTGTCTTTGGCAGGTTTATGAAATTCCATTTCTTACAGTACCAGACTGCTGCTTGGGGCCAAGTTGCACACAAGTTTACACTCGAAAAGTAAATTGTATTCTGACCAATCAGCATCCAATATTTGCCAACTTATGTTAACTCTATAATTGGTGCAACATGGCCCCGTTGTAAAACGATGCAAAGCTGGATGGTCTCTATTCAGACTGTAGCATGCGTCTGATCGGGTTCCAGGAGATATATTGACGGATCAAATGAATAAGTCTTGAGATCAGACTATTGGCTGGCTTGCTCTCTCTATTGTACCATCTTGGCATGTGAATAATATTGAAACAAATATTGAAACAAATATTGCATCTTCTGTATGCATCGCTTTCTCTTTTAATCTTTTTCTTTTCTTTTCAAGAGGCATATTGTTGGACGGTGGTGATATAAAGCTATTACAATCTGCACATAAATGTATTACAAATTATCATTATTTTTTTTTCCTGTTCATTTCATTTGTATATTTTTCATTTTTCAATAGATAAGGTTGTGTCTTCTGTTTTGTATTATGTTTTGTGCGTTTGGTAGTCAAGTTTTGTTTTGTTTGTTTGATTATCGAGGTATTAATTAATTAAGCCATTTTTGCAGTTGATTGCAAAAGGCACTTGAAGGCTTTGCGGGCGACGTATGTCATGCGGAGCCTGCTTTGTGATCATTAAACTAAATTTGCAACATATAAATGTGATATAATACGGAACGCTTCATTTAATCTGTATCATATAATGAATTTAGAATTGTAAGATAACTGGAGCTTGAAAAGCAGGTTAATCAATTGATTAGAAGAAAAAAAGAGAAGAAATATGGAAATAAATTATATTAGTCTTGCTAATGTCAGATGCAGTAAGCAGTAAATTAATCTGTATATATGAAGCTATATGATGCACGCTTACTGTTAGATATCTATCTATAATCATTGTTTTCCGTGGATGGGGGGAGGGGAGGGAGGGATATGGGAAAGAAACTGCACTAAAATCTTGTAAAATGAATGTGCTACATTTAATGTACGTGTCAAATTGCATTTATCACCATTGCATTACAAACAAGCAGAACTGTGAAATTACTGGATTAATGCAAGAAGGAAGTTTTAACCGATTTAAGACAGTAATGTATAGCATAGTTTAGATGATGATGACTTATACCCCTTTGTGTGTGTGGCTAGTGTCCCTTTAACCTATTGTAAATAACTAGTACATGTTTAGATGGTTGAAAAATAACAAGCATGACATTTGTGAATGCAAAAATAACTTATACACTGGTATATTGTGAGTGCTAAGAAGTCGTATTTAAGTGAAAGTTACACTGACAATGTAAAGTTTGTCATGCATAACTATGAAAATGCATAACTAGAGATTTGAATTCTTCAAAAAGCATGGATGTCTGTGCTAAAAAACGTATTACAGTGTATCAATAGGCTTAGCATATCAAAATCAACTCGGCATATCTATACTGTATATGGAAAGAATCATTACATATAGCTCTAGATTACAATTATGTGTCATATTCTAATGCCATACAAAGTCAAGTGATAAAACTATATATATATTTATGCATTACAGGCCTAATTGAATATTGTAATGTCCATGTTCCTGCTTACGTATACGCACCTTGCTCAAAATACGTGCATTTATAGTAGAAGTTAGTAACAAAACAAACTGAAAACATACTAAAAAACCAATACAAAAAAAGATGTCTGCTTCCAGCAAAAATCGTCTCTGTAAATTATTGAATGAAGATAAAGCTTTGCTTGATGTGACATTTGTAATGCAGATTAGAACGTATAGCCCTGAGCCCATATTCATAAAACCCCACTAGTTTAGTTCCGCACTAAGTGTATTTCAAATGATACGGTTTAATGAGCAACAATCAGTTTTCCTAGTCCCCAACTAAGGCTAGCTGGGCAAGTCTTAGTTACCTGCTAAAGTAACCCTCGTTAGCAACTAAAAGATAATGTGTTTGATAATTCTTAGCCACGTCATCCAAAATAGACTACTTAGCAAGGAACTAAGCTATGGGGCTTTTACATGAATATGGGCCCAAACATCTCATCAGTGGGTTGAATTTGACCCGAGATTATTTTAGTCCGGACATGGATTAAATGAAGCCTACTGTTGTTAATTTAGGGCAGATAGTTTTTATGTCAGCAAAATGTACTGTGAGAATTCAAATCAATTTTTGGAAAAACAAGGTGACTTTTTGTCGGTATTGTCATGTAGTGTCGTGTCACAGTTTCAGAAAAAAAAGGCCAAATATATATATAACAACATTTTGTGTGAGGGTTTATCGAATCGCAGATATTCAGACATGCACAATTGATGTCAAAAGTCGTTACATGCCTTATAAAATGTACATAAACTCATTTATCTTGAAGTTCTTATTTTGTACATGTACTTCCATTGATTAACGCTCGATGTAAATTCCCTTCAATTAATTTATATATTTGCGTTTTTTTTTCTTTCTTTATAGCTAACCTCCTTTATGAGGGATGATATATTCCTTTATAAGCACAATCATATACCAAACACTAGTATAGAAGGCACCGCTAATAATTTAAAGTAGTTCATGAATACTTGGTATGCATGTTTGTGTATATTAGATATTTAATCCATCATTTTTGGGAGAGAAGGGATAACATGTCAGCCTTTCTGTTCTTTTATCAATTGCCTTTCTAAATACATAATAGAGTACAGAAGCCATGACGTCATACAAATCTATTTTTAGAATTTTCAAATTTAAACTTCATTTTCCAAAAGAGCATGACAAATCATGTCCAAATACCAAAAATCAATTGAATATGTTAAGTATTGGCTGAGATATGCCCATCCGAATGGATTTTTTGTCAATAGGCAATCAGTGTTATAGTGCTCTGGTTCATAACTTTATGAACCAGAGCACTATAACACTGATTGCCCATTGAAGTAAAATTCATTCGGATGGGCATATCTCAGCCAATACTGAACATATTCAATTGATTTTCGGTATTTGGACATTATTTTTGATGCTCTTTTGGAAAATGAAGTTGAAATTTGAAAATTCTGAGAGAAAAAAGATTTTTGATGACATCACACTTCACCACTCTATACTGTACTATCATATCTACCGGTAAATGTGGTATACACCTATTTGTCCTGTTTAAAACATGTAATAGTTGTTGGTTGAAAATAGTATAATTATTTGGAATAAGATGAGAAAGATTTCAAAACGGCCCTGTCCCAACATTCAGTTCTGTATTTCTGAGTTTATCGTCGGGTGACGAAATGAAGATACAAGCTTAAATAACCTTCTAATAATCTTCACTCTTCTTGATAATCAGCTCCCCCTCTTCGATTCCTATATATGGCAAAAGTTCCTAGTCTTTTTTAGTAGAATTGGTAGAATGTTCTTGTGCCAGAGAGAAAGTAAAAATCTGCTGCATGTTGTTGTCATTTTTACTCGTTGAGGAGCTATATACATTATTATTAATATTATTAATATTATTATTCATATTATTAATATTATTATTATTATTATTATTATTATTATTATTATTATCATTATTATTATTATTATATCTCCTTCCTTCATTTTGTCTCCTCAAATGTCATTTCTTGTTTTATTTCCCTTTTGTAGCAGACAGTACTGACTTTGTTTGGGTTTTCCATCCAACTTGCATGCATATTACATTACCTCCTCTTCTTGTGTTTTGCATGCGTCATATTATAGAGATCTTTAAAAATAATGATTATTATTCTGTGTGATTTTTTGTTTTGTTTTTGTGTCTGTCTTGTACAAAGAAATAAAAACAAAACACATTTGCAAAAAAACAAACATTTTAAACAGAATGAAGAGATTATTTTTTTGTACAATCATGGATTTATTAGCTGTTTGAATGCCGTTGGATGCTTAGCTTTTTTAGAGGATTTCAGCAGGAAAATGTTGAAGAAGGCAAAACATTTTTTGTGTCGATTTTTGTAGCTATTTGCTCATTTTAGTCCAATGTCACATGTAAAATTGCTTGTATTATACATGACAAATATATTTATTACACACTTCTTGCGGAGGTAAAAAGAAATACCTTGCCAAGTGGAGCAGAATTGTGTATGGTTATTGAATTAATATTCCAAGTCACTCCATGTGCATTGTGTATTTCCCCCACCTCCATGTAACTCTTACTGTGGACAACTGCACACAAGCTCAAACATCCAATTTATATGTACATGTTTGTAAGACGATGTTGGACTTTCAACCAAAAATGTGCAAATTATACCAAGAATGTGTGTGGAAACTTGACTTGTAATATCTGCAACACTTGTTCCTTGGATCATCTCGTTTCATTTTATGCAGATGTATAATTAATACCCAGGAGATTGGTTAGCTACGTCATTAATTGACTAAATGTTGCTGTTTGGATAACAAGCAGTATAATTCAGGTCATTTGCGACCCACAAAAAATCTCTAAGTAGATTTCATGTGTGAATTAAGCACTGTATGTTGAAAATGACTTGCAAATATTTAACCCAAATGTTTGTTCAGGCAACTGTGTTAGCACCAAGCCATTAACCCACTTGAGTCTGGTCCTAAGACTACTGAGGCTGTTTGATATGGGGAATGTTTGTCATACCAAAATCAAATGCACTCAAACCTGTATTGGCGGTGGCCTGTCTATAGCAGCCAACCTGTCTATAGTGGCCTCCGAACGTGATACGCTACAGAGAAAAACAATGTTATGGGACCTGTCTACATTGGCCACTTTTCTTGTTTCGCTTAGGGTGGTCACTATAAACGGGTTTGACTGTACTGACAAACAAAACCTGTTTATAGAGGTCGCCCGTCTAGAAAGTCAACTTTTCTTGTTTCGCTTAGGTGGTCACCATAAACAGGTTTGACTCTATTCATCAATAGGCATAAAGCTGTTTCAATACTAAATGTACATGTACCGTGTCCTAGGAAATAACTTCTATTAGAATGACAGTATGTGATCTGTGTGCTGTAGTAGATTTTATCATAAATAAACAAGACAACTCACATGCACATGTAGATATAGCACTAGATTTTAAAGTTGGCGATTTTAGACACTAAATGTAGCCAATAATAGATTTTTTTTTTAAAGACTATGCTGCTAAATTTTGCTCAAACTACTGTTTGCGAGTCTGTAAAAATACACTATACAATTTACAAAATACAGTATCTGCAGTTGGCTTTTGACTAGAGTAGTAGTAAGTGTATACAACTATAAACTGTCATCGTATGCTCTTGGGCCCATATTCATAAAACCATACTAGCGTTATAGTTCCATGCTATTGAAAAGGTCTATTTAGATTAAAGGGCTAATCAAGCAAAACAAAAGTTTTCTTTTAATTTTTAACTAAATATGGTTTTCTTGGAAAGCTTTGCCTACAAAATTGTCCCTAGTTGGCAACCAAAATGATCTCTAGTTGCATATTTGTGTGGTTATTACCGATATGACACTAAGCTAGCTTTTTTTAATGAATATGGGCTCTGCTGGCTGGAAATAATCACTAACTCGTAGTTGCGATCTTCATCCATATCAGAATATTTATACATGTATGTGAAATGTTAATGGATGAATATGGATGAATGAACAGTAGTTATAGAAGTTCCATAAATGATCCATTAAATTGCAGATTTGCTTTTTATCCATTTAAAATACATTTGCATATGTATAATGGTAGAGGATGAATATGGATACAAGAAGTTCAAAGAATGGTTCATTAACTTGCAGTTGTGGCTTTTATCCATACATATTAGAATACATCTATGTCGCATAGGAAGAACGATATGGATATATTTAATGTCAAATGAAGTGTGAGAAAGTGAAATTTACACAAATTGTTTCTAGCCGTAGAAAACATCTTTTAATGTAGAAGTAGTTCACATCTTGCTTGTCTTAATCAAGGATGTAAATATTGTTACTTTTTTCTCAAGACCGAATTTTCTGCCTTTTTTGAGAGAATGTGGAGACTGATTTTCTGTGATGATTATAAATGAAAGTAGGTATCATAGATTGTAAGTTTATAGGCAGGGAAACTAATTAAAAAGGAAAATGTAATTGAACAAAAATCACTAATCATGACTTGATTGCAGGCAAATATTGAAAGATTGGGTTAACAAGCTGAATTTTGGTAATGTCCTATATTCACTGTGGACATATACATTGGACATTACTAGTTTTGTCAGCAACTTTTTAGAAAGAATTGTATGAATATGCAGAGATTTTTATACAAAATACACTCGTACAAGAGGCTAGAAGTTAGATTGGAGATTTTGTTTTTAGTTATCTTCAACTATCTAACCCATTCAGGACTGCTCCCAAAACTCTTTTTGTCAGGGTCTGTGAAAATTGTTTTTATTCCAATTATATCAAACAGTCTTGAATGGGTTTAATATCTACACAAAAGGGAAAACTAGGAATAAATGGCACAATTATTGGAATTCCATTCCTAGATAAATGATTGTAGTTTGCTCTATAAGCGTTGATTTTATATGTATAGTGGTCATAAGAATAAGACCATAATATTGGGCATGTATAGCGTATGTGACAACAACACAATTTTAGATCCACATTTCAATGAAAGTATTTTCATGAAATTAATTTGTTTGAAATTGGCTTGAAAAACATACAGACCTAACTCTTTTATTTTGTGGCTGGAATTATAATATTTTGGGGTAATTGAATTATCTTTGAAATGTGATAAGACATAGGGTAATTTATGAAAAATATGCTGAAAGGCATGTATGTATCCTTTAAAAAAAAGAGGATAACTGATGAAAAATATAGAGTGAGCAAATAGATATTGCTTGGTGTAGGCTATTGCTAAATGCATCGAAAAATATAACTGAATGTCGATATTACTTGCAACTAAACGGTTAATATGTCTTCTTATTGTATCTATGGCAATTAATTCTATATTATACACTGTAAAATTTCTCTCAATATGCTATGCCTGTACATGTATGTTATAAGAAGCAAGGATGCGTATATTAAAGTGTTTATCTGTCTGTCTGTTTGTCTTCGTCTGTGTAAATAATCTTAGATTCACCAAGATGTCATGTTTAAATGAATTAATTGGCCCGTGTTATGCTTCAATATTAAATAAAGTGACATGCTGTGTAACACTGAAAACAAATTTGGTTTCTCTGCATCATGATTTCATTTCAAGTGACTACTGTATGGCATATTATGTAAAGCCGGTCTCCCACGAGGAGATACACATGTATGTATCTGTTGCATTGCAACAAAAGCTGTAGTCTCATTGTGGGAGATCACCTTTCTAAAGCAGTTATCCAAAGGAAAAGTAATTTTTCTTTTATTTATTTATATATATCTGTATATTTATTTTTTTATTTTTAAAATGTTTTTAAATATATTAATAAAAAAAAAATATACAGATATATATAAATAAATAAAAGAAAAATTACTTTTCCTTTGGATAACTGCTTTAGAAAGGTGATCTCCCACGATGAGACTACAGCTTTAAAAAAAAAATATTATTTAATGGCAAAGAGTGGGAAAATAAAGAAATACTTTAATACATACATCACTCATATTCCTCTCTTCATACCTTCTTTCATTCACTCAAGACTTAATTGAATAACAATAAGACATTCAAGAGACTTCACACAGTTAACAAAATATACAGGCCATCACAATCAAAATTTATTGCAAAACCTCACATTTTCTTTCAATAAACTTCAAATTATTTTTTTTTTGTCTGTACACACGACATAAATGGCCTATGCCCTGCATTTTTTTCCTTCATCATTCCTATTCATCTTGTACTTGGAGCTAAATTACATTTTGAATTAACTCTTCCCTTTGCTCGACATTAGAAATTAAATTAATATCAAAGATGATTTTAAATCATAACTAAATCACAGTGTTTAACAAAAATATGATTCAAAGTCATATCCAAATGCAATTTTTCTAACAAAATTAATGTTTTTATGAACTCCCTTTTCATGATATGTATATCTACAACTGAATAACGGTAACTAAAATGTCTCGATGGAGCATAACATAATTTTTTTGCTTACCACTAGTGTCCAATTCCAATGTGCAACATTCAAATTATTGTAGTAATATGGGGTATCTACATGTACATTAAAGGGTACCACCACCCAAATCTAATATTCTTATTATAGAAAAGTAACATCTTTAGTATTCCATTCCATCAACAAGTTCACAAAAATAGGTTTTCAAAAAAAAAAAAAATAATTGGAAAACGCATCACCATTCTAAAGCATGCGTTCATGCGGTCTGAATTGAGTAGACTACTGCGTGTGCAGCAAGCGAATCGCCCGGGACTACATGTACATTGCCTACAAACGTACGCGTGAATAGCATTGCCGCACTCGCAAACCAGGAACCAGGAAATAGTAGTGGTTCCGTAAGTGATGGAAATTAATTGCTTTGTTTATGAATTACGCAACACTTTGTAAAATGTTGGGTATCTATTTGACATCACAAAACAGTACCAAAACATATAGTAATGTGTTGTTATTTGCCCGGTGGTCCCCTTTAATACCACATTTATATAAGTGAAAATACAATGATTTTCCAATCGATCCGCTTCAATTCTTTTTCAATGTATATTAAGATTTCCCGACGTGTCGTCCTTGGTGTTAACAAAGAAAGTGGATTAGCAATCTGAACAAGACACAAAACTACAATTGAATCTTTTGTTCAAAAGTGCCTTTTTTACATTTCGGTTTGTAATACAATAAATGCATTATGCAATCAATATACAGCACTTAGTGCTTAGTATAATTATCACTTTCAAAATCAGAATAAGCATCTTTGCAAAATTGCAATACATTTGATTTAGATTGTTATTACATTTAATTTAGAATTTCTGAAGGCAAGGCTTACAAGGGATTTTTTCTTCTTTTCAAAAGTTGTTTAATTCAAATAATTCTATTGTTAGATAGATTAAATTGTGCAATGATCTTTTCTGAAATTATTATGAAAAATATTACCATAATTTTAGCACTTATTTCTGATTTATATTCCACATAATAGCTGCAGCATTACAAATATTTCAATTAATTTTCTTTGCAGACCCACTGGTCAGCTTATTAGAAACTAGGGTAAGGACTTTTTTTTTCACTCAAAGACTTTTTTACCAATTACTTATCAAATTTGTTTCAACATTTCATGAACATTTTTTAGTTGACATCACCCTTTTTTTGCACATAAATATACAATTTTGATCAGACAAAGTCTATCTCTCCACCAATCAGAAACGATTATTTGTAGCATTTTGCACATGCCTCAACTGTGCATACATTTATGTGCAACTTGTATCAAAGACTGCATCAAGATCATGTCTTTGACTTTACAACACAATACTCCGGTATTCTCCACGAATACTTCCCATCTTTTAATACAATCCACAAAATGTACCACAATCACTTCATATGCTTTACATGCATACAATTCACATTATATTTATCCATATCACTTGAAATACTTTCAATGTCTGTGATATACATCTTAGACCCAAATACAGTGTCGCCCAAAAGCAATGCCTATGCAAACATGCATATTACTGCCCCATCTCAAATTCCTTTGGCAGTGCTATGACTTGGTGTATAGGTGTACACATGCATATCGGCTATTTGTCCACATTTTTAATGAACAGGATCCCTCTTCAATCTATAAATTCCATCTAAAACATTCATGATATAGAATTAGAAAGGTTTTTACTGGACGTTTTGACTGGCCCCCTCTCTTCAATCTATAAATTCCATCTAAAGCATTTATAAAATAGAATTAGAAAGGTCGTACAGTATCACCAGAAAGCAACGACTATCCACGCGTGCATATACTACAGCACATGCGCCAAATTTCTATGGCAGTACAACTCGCATGTGCACATGTATCCACCGATCAATTCTTTCTGCTTTTCACCTTATATTCAATGTATAAAAACAAAACAAAAATATACTAAAAACAATATTGACTTCACATATTATGAACACAATGAACGCACACACAGCGATTAGTTTAAATTAATAAATGCCATCATCAAGGTCAAAAATTGCAACATAAAATCAACAATGATGAAAGTTTAGACACCAAATAAGACAATTCTGACCATTAAAAAAAGTAAAACTTACATTTTTGTTTCTCTAATCCAATCCAGTAATTAAACTTTTGAAATTTCAATACATGCACACACAAAACATGAAAATTATAACATAAAAATATGCATTTGAAAATAAATGCAGTTATCTCACATATATATGCCTTTAAATATCTACCTTGTTCATTCCAAGAATTTCCAAGAATAATCAAGAAATTATATTTTATGAATATTCAAGACATATTTTATGAATATTCAAGACATATTTTATGAATATTCAAGACATATTTTATGAATATTCAAGACATATTTTATGAATATTCAAGACATATTTTATGAATATTCAAGACATCATTTTATATGAATATTCAAAACATCATTTTATATGAATATTCAAAACATCATATTCTAAGAGTATTGAAGACATATCTATGAAAATACAAAGACATATTTTACGCGACTGTACAAAGGCGGACACACAAATATTGAACAACAATTATGCAAAGATATAAGATTCTTCTCCGTATACAACAATCCTGAGCCAGCTGTTATAGAGTTACAGTAATATGCATTAACTAAATTCTGAGAGAGTATCAAGTACAGATAAATTATTGCTATAGATAAATGTGGGGCGAACTAATTATGTTCAACTTTGTACTTTAGCTGGAACGGAAATGAGATATAAAACTAAACTACAGTTACAAATAGTGATTAATATCAGTGCGAGTGCATACTGCACACTGCAAGTGTGTCGGTCTAAAACGTCATGCTCACTGGGCAGTACAATCGTGTCCTTTAACATGTCTGCAATACAGATTTATATCATGTACAACTACATATTTTACACAGATATTGTAATTCAACTTTCTCAATAATTAATGAATTTTTAGTAATTGTAGTAATTAAACTTTCTCAATAAATTACAGAGTTTTAGTAATTGTAATAATTAAAGTTTTGAAATAAATACGACATGTGAAGTGCAGTGCAGTGATATCTTTGGCCAGAGTTATGATAGCAGTGTTACATTTATCTCTACATTATTTAAAGTCAACTGATTAAGCAAACACCCTAATTGGTATTTGGTAACTTATACTTTAGTCTGTAGACTAAGAATTCATGTTGTCTTTATTACACAATTTAGTCCGCTGTTTAAGAATCCGGGCGTTTTGGGTGACAAGATTCATGGCCACCATTACCCCGGACTACGAAATTCAACAATCAGGAAGATTTGGGGAAATTACATCAGAAAACGGGAAGATATCTATCAAATACTTACAACCTAATGACAATAATCTTTCAATAATCAGGGAGATTGGTTGATGGGATGCATGAAATCCGATGCTGGTCTATTTTTATGGGAGTCTCCTGTGAAATCAGCGAGACTTGGCAGCTCCGTTACCTCCAAGGTAAACAGAGATTTGGGTTTTAGAAAATAAGAGTTCAGAAATGAGGGCACTTCATTTCCAATTTATTTTTGGTCCAAGTTCTGGGTGAAATAGAAATCATCGCAAACCATTCTACAACTTATCAAAATTGACTGCAAAAAAAAAGTCAAACAAGTCAAAATGCATGCTTTTGCAAAAAAATTGTATCTGAAATTCATTGGTTTATCAAATGACAGTCTATACGAGTTAACAAATCATCAAGACATACATGCATACATGTACGCACAATGCATTTACTAATAAGGACAGTCCACATAATTTTCAAACTATTTCAATCCAACGGTCACATTATTAGCATCACCCAACTTTGCTGATACCATCACAACTATAAACCTGGTATCTTCAATAAAAATGAAAAGAGAAATCACTAAAAGAAAAGAAAACTTTATGAATTAATAACATCTGCAAAAAGTAAAACAGACGGATAAATAAAACAAGTAACGCAACTAAGAATTAAGAGAAGATTAAATCCAATCAGCTAATAACCATAACATCTCAAAATATTGATATTATTCCATAATACCAACTGCCAACATTTACACACACACACGCATGAAAATATATTCTCCTTTTTATGTATCAGTAAGAATAATGCTCTGCAATATGGAACACTAACAAAAACATTTAACATATATATATATATCTAAATGTTGTTAAAATTGTAATATATATGTCTATTACATTAATATATCTCCATTAGATACAGAGTCAAAGGTGAAATTTGGGTTAAGGTTCGATGGAAGACAGGGTCGTATCACACAACATTTATTGCTATCAATTTTATATTTAAACAAAAGACGAAACAAAATAAATGCTCACAACCATAACAAATCTGAACAAAAGACCAGCATAACATAACCATCCAAGCAAAACTGCCAATATTGACTGTGTTATACCCAAAAAATAGACAGTCATACCTATTCTAAATAGCAACATAACATTATATATCCTAGCATACTGCTCATTATCGATTATGTTGAAATAAAAAGAAGAAAAGGGTTGTAAGTTTGCCACAGACTAGCACAGAGAAGCATCTATCACAGCTTTCTATAATGGAATCCCATTTTCTTTGCTCTTTTTCATTCATATTCAATATTTCTGGTCAGTTTCTCTATATGTTTGAATTAGCGTTCTATATTGATATATGTTGGATTGAAGTGGACTTAGATGAGGCAAATGTTTCTTGACAGACTGTATCACATGAGGTGTAAATAAAAATAATAAGTAAGAGACTTACAAACCAATACAAAATAAATGTTCATCTTTCTTTTGTCTTTTTTTATTTTATACAAAATTATTATTACTGTTATCACCAACTGCACATTCCACGTCACAGTGGCATTATTTAAAATGACAGGGCTTTAACTGAAGACTTGCAGTCTTTGTGCTACATCACAAACTATTTTTCCAGAAACACAAATCACAAACAAAAGCACCAATTGAGGGATAATACAAATCTCAATACTGAATTATTTCAGATTATTATTTTTTCTTTCAACAAAAAGGAAACAAAAGTTACGGTCTGACAAATGAACACTTCTAGGCAAATCAGTCTACCAAATCAAATACACCTTTCCTTTGCGCCTGCATCTGGTTCCATATATGTCCACACATCACAATCAAATTAAAGTCTCATGTCTAAAACATCATTTTTTAGCGATCCCTGTTCCACTCCAACTTTGCTTCTAACACAACACATACAATGAAAACAAAAATGTCTGAGGTCCTCCCAAAATACAATAATGTATATAATATTTTCTTGTTCAAGCTCCCTTTTCTTCATTCAAAGAAAAATCTTAGATAGCATTTGAAGCCCTTGCAAAAAGATGCAGACTCAAACATCACAGAAATCTGAAGAAAACAATATTCAGTCAACCCTGCGTCTAGTGACCACCCAAGGGAAACCAGAGTGGCCACTGTGGACAGGTGACCTCTATAGACAGGTTGCATAACACTGCTTTTCTCTGCAGGGGATCACTTTGGGTGGCCACTATAGGCAGGTTGGCTGGTATAGACAGGTGGCCACTAAGACATAGTTTGACTGTAACTGACAAATGAAATGTGCATAGCTCAAGTTGTTATCTTGAATAATTAAAAGATAAAACTCAACTGAAAACATAGGACGATGATGATCTATTGCTGTGTGGCATCAATGCCTCTTAAAATTTACTAAACACACACTTTTGCACTCAAAACACACGTGCTGGTGCATAATTCTACAGCGCAAATGGAGCCAATGCCACATTTCCACTAAGAGCACTGATACGTCTGCATGATACAAGTTAACAATGATCTCACAATTTTGTCATATCAATCGATGGAGTTCGTTTTACATCTTTGTGAATAGATGAAAGTCTTCCGTCTTAGATCTTTGAGAACAGAAGTTAATTGAGACTTAAGCACCCTTCATAGTGTTAGCTTTCTCATGAATATCTTTGATGATTCCATCACATTTCAAAACAAGTTTTCCTAGATCAATAAGAACAATTGTTATTGGAGACTTGAGCATGCCTCATAACATAACCTTGCCATAAGAAAATTGTTCTGCGCAACATTTCTTTTATGCTCCAACAAAGTCGCTTATGAATGAACGACCCGGTTCTTACTACCTAAAACCTGGCTGCAACCCTATAATATCAGAGGCTTTTTCATCCCTCGTATCATGACACTTTTAATACACTGAGAATAGTCCAATATTGAATATGAATAGAGAACTATGTTCTTCTAATAGACCTTTGTGAATAAATCCTACTAGAGATTCTACAATGCCTCGTATTGTTATCTCGCCACCTCTTGCGCTTCGGCGGATGCTTCCGTTGACTGCTGCTCGGCCGGTGGGCTGGCGGGTTCTTCCACTTTCTCTGCGGGGTTGGTCTCTATGTCGGTTATTTTCACCTCAGACTGAGCCTTCTGCATACCCCGGATGCTGGAATTAAAAATATTAAAAAATAAAATTTAAATTTTTGATAAAAAAATGGAATTGAATGCAATCTCTTAATTCTTAGAATCTCTTCAAAGAAAGAATTAAATTTGTTTGAAGCTGGGTTGTTTTGTTTCAATTTTTTTTCTTAATATCCACGAATCATTAATCACTACCATACTCACTAATCACTTGTTATTTATAAGATGACTTTTTGCTCAATGGCAGGATGGGGGGGGGGGGGGGGGGTGTCTTACCCAACTGGGATGTGGAATATTCAATTGATTATGTTGTGGATTAGGTGTGCCACGTAACATATATTTAGGGATCAAAGCAGAAACAAATTAAACTAAAATGAACTATTTCCTTAATAAGTTCTGTTAGGGGGGGGGGGGGGGGTGGAGTTGGGATGGGTGAAAACAGAAGGGGGAAGCTTCTTACCTGACTGGGATGAGGAATATTCCATTGATCATGTTGAGGGTTTCCAGCACGCTGCTCATGGAGGGATGGCTGATGGGGATGGGCCTCAGAGCTGCCTTGGGTCCACCACGCTTGATCTCAATCATCTAAAGAAAACACAATCAATTCAGATATTTGTATAAATGTTGTCAATTTCATATTGACTTGGAGTTGTGTTTACTTTGACATCACATTAGTCCTGGATGGCTGATGGGGATGGGCCTCAGCGCTGCCTTGGGTCCACCACGCTTGATCTCAATCATCTAAAGGAAACACAATCAATTCAGATATGTTTATAAATGTTCTCAATTTATTAATGTCTTTGAGTTGTGTTTACTTCGACATCACATTAGTCCTGGAGGGCTGATTGGGATAGGCCTCAGAGCTGCCTTGCGTCCACCACGCTTGATCTCAATCATCTAAAGAAAACATCATAAATTTAATCTGTTACTGACCCTGACCATGTTTGCTTTGACATACTAATAATGGAAGTAGCTCTATATTCCTGTCTGAAATTTAAGATTGTAGGTGTCAATTTCTGAATGGATTCTTTTATACGACCCTGATGAATAGAAATTCCTACATATTGACACCTATGATCAAAATCAATAGTTTGTCACATTTTGACATGAGAATTTCGGAGTCGGGGATACAATGTAATAGTTTGTTTTTTGGGGCTTCTTGTCGAGCCTTCGAGTAGGAAAAAATAGCACAACATTTTTTTAAATGTTCAGATATTAACCAAGCTGAGGAAACTCCTTGTAAATGGCAAGTTCTAAATATTGGTGAACTGTATAAATATCTTATAGTCCCATACAATCAATATGATGTTGGTTAAATGCAAGGACACTTACTGTCTTCTGTAGTGTGACAGCCTGCTGTGTGAGGTAGCTCAAGCACTCTGAACTCTCCTTCGTCTTCTCATGGTTATCACCAAACTGAGGAGCAAACCAGACAAAGACATGGTTCACATTTATTCTATAGGATATAGATAGTCGAGAGCTACCAACATTGAAATACACCAATCAGGAAGATTTAGGAAAAATTCATCAGAAATCAGGGAGATACACAGGGAGATTGGCTGATGGGATAAAATCTGATGCAGTAATCTTGGTCTATTTTCAGGGAGTCTCCTACGAAATCGGGGAGACTTGGCAGCTCTGTATAGTCTATAGTCTACATGTAGTAACTGTTGTTTTTGCCCTGATGAAGATCCTGCTAGGACTGAGAGCTAGGCTCCAAACAACTCTCAGTATTCCATAGGCTAAGGAGCAGAACAAATGCTAAATTACAATCATAGCAGTAATACATTATTATTACCAAACTGAGTTGGTAAAGAAACAAACGAAGAAGTACATCATCTGGATGCCAGGTTGAAATGGATTGTCTTTTTTGGGTTTCTCTATAATTCAAAGAATTTTCAAGAGTCTTTTTTTTCTGAATGGGCAAGATTAACACTTATTTTAATCCCAGTATGAACAACCAAATATAGTGAATGTAACAGTAACCACATTTTCAGAAACATTCAAGCTAATCACGGAATATCAGTCGAAAGATGGTGTATGAAGTTTGCATCATCATCAAATGTGGTCAATCATTCACAACTATATGTTTTTCCTTCAGATGAAATTCAGACTCAAATGAAATTTTCATACAAATTGATAACAAATGGTTTACATACCTGTTCCCTGTAGATGGTGTATGCTTCCTTCTCATTGCGTAACGCTGAGCGGAAGTCACCACAACACGAGTGCGTGCGGGCAACGAGGTGGTACCTGAAGAGGATGGGAACATAATACAGTCACAAAACGTCATACATACACAATATCATTAATGTGGGATCAAGGGTAATTCAATCCAGTTTAAGGTCATAGATTGAAGGCATCGACTATGTTTCACAAAAAGTACCAAAAGGTATTTAACTTTTTTCATCTCAAATTCTTCACTTTGCTTGAAAAACACCAATATTTTGTTTTCTTCTTTTATTACTCGGACCAAATAATATTGACAAATTCAAACAATTAGGACACAAGTGGCTCATAATTTCCTGGGTCCAATGGGTTACAGATATTTAAATGGGAGTAATCCTGAACATGAAATGTATTGATGGTCTTACGTGTGAGCAGCCTTGAGGCTCTTGGCTCCAAAGTACTTGATGTTGGTCTCTAGGGCCTTGTCAGGCAAGGCATGTGTATATTATATGCATAAATGTGAATATTATAGAGCACCGGTTCATTTCCCCTGGGTCCCTTGGCTAACAGATGTTTCAACTGGAGTAATCTTTTATACAAATGGTGCCTGGTCTTATGTGTGCATCTTTGAGGCACTTGGCTCCAAAGTACTTCATGTTAGTTTCTAGGGCTTCCTCCAAGAACTGGTCTATTAAATAACAATTTTGCAAGTGATCAGCCAGTGAGCCAGTCTATTTTCCCTTTGTCCCTTAGAGTACAGTAATTCAATGGGAATAATCATGAACACAAAATGTATTGATGATCTTACGTGTGTGCAGCCTTGAGGCTCTTGGCTCCAAAGTACTTGATGTTGGTCTCCAGAGCCTTCTCCAGGAACTTCAGTGCTAGCTCAAACTGGTTGACACCGTGTAGCACCAGACCAATGTTACACTGTGGAGAATAAACAAAAGCAAATGAAGAAAAATAACACCTCTAAGGCTCTAATAATGTAAATTTACACTGGTTGACACCATATAGCACCTAACCAATTTCATAGAGTGGACAACTAACATAAAAGTAAAATTTACACTATGATTACCTACAACATCTACACGAGTGTTTAACTGAAATTTCTGGTTTTGAGTTTCTTCCCAACAGGAAAAAATGACGTGAAACAAGATAATATTAACTCCTTGAGTGCCAAGCTCGCATTTTTGCACAACACAATGCACACAAATGCCATAGAGCTTGGAAATCCCTGTCACTCAAAGTGTTAATGGTAAATTTACACCACATAAACATTGAATTACAATTTCTAAATCAGTTCTAAGACGAGTCTGGATTAATGCGTCTTTCGACCAGAGTTGAAACAAGTAACATTGATCAAAGAATGTAACCACATTTTCAGAAACATTCAAGCTAATCACGGAATATCAGCCGAAAGATGGTGTGTGAAGTTTGCATCATCATCAAATGTGGTCACCCATTCACAGTTAGGTACAATATTTTTCTTCACACAAAATGTTGAGTCTGAGGACATCCGCCCACAACTTTAATATACACAGTTGGTTTATGGTAGCAACATCAAAAGAAAGGGAGCAAGTGAATAGTCCGTTAAAGGAATGTTGGTATTATTTCTTGAGCTGGTAGTCCCAAAAGAACTACAGCACATGTAAAGGTTTATTGTAGGGAGGTGTGGGTGGTAAGAAGGGCTCAAAGGTTCAAACAGGTTGACTTACGTCGAATAGCGCCATCTCTGGGTGATCTTCGCCATGAATGAGTAGCGTGAGGTATCTAGCTCTGTACATTAGCTTGAGTGCACTGACTGCCTGGCCTGCAGCAAACCTGTACAGGGCTAGGTGCATCTGTGGAAGAATAGAAGATAAAGGGGCAACAAGGATTAATTGAGTTGGAGGGGATCCAAATTGATGACATTGTACTATTGATATTGCTTATCACTTTTGTTTAGTTTGTTTGTTATAGTTTTTTTTTTTTTTTTGGGGGGGGGGGGGGGTGGGGGGGTGGGGGGTTGAGAAAATGTAATCGGGATTTGTAATGATCTTCAAAACTTGCATGTGTAATTTAGGATTGAAAAGGTATGAATACAAGTTCAATTGAGGGTGTTCGTATAAAAATTCTTACATATTCGGTGATGGTGTTGGGGTGATCCAGCCCATTACATCTTTCGCTCATCATGACGGCCTTGTGTTGCATCTCGATAGCCTCGCTCGATTCCCCCATGAGGTAGTGGAGTCTTGCCAGAGTGCGCATGCAGGCAGCAATCTCTGGGTGCATAGGACCGTAGACATTGTTGAAGAGGTTCAATGCCTCGCTGATCAGCTCGAAACCCTCTCTGAAGCATCCTATAAAAGAAGGGGGAAAGAAATATTGAAATTAAAAAATTAAACATGTTCCCTACTAGATTTTGGAATCCAAAAGATTGAATACAGGATCCACCAGGTTCCAGTAGGCAAGGGGTTAAGAGCTCCCCTAATCAGACCGATGCTTTCTATAAAGCAAACTACAATAAGATGACTAAACAAGATCAGGTAGAGAATAGTTAATAGTCTCTCAGATAAAAACAAGTTATGTTCCTCACTCGCGGACAAGCCCCAGATGTTCCTTGGAAATGCAAGTTCCTCCCTTTGAGTCAGCTATATCGACACTTACATAGACAACAACAAGTTAATTTGACTAACCTTGCTGGATCTTGGTCTGTCCGCTCTTGAAGAAGTGGTATGGATCTGAGGTAATGGGGTTGCTATGTTTGACACGGGGGAACATAAGGATATCATTCCCAGTCAACTGAATTAGCTTTAACCCGTTCACTACGAGATTCTAAAATCCCCATAGGCTTTGTACATAGCCCACCCGGTTCCCGTAAGCAACGGGTTAATAATACATTCTTTCTCTTTCATTTAATTATGTTGGTCAAGATAAATATGCAAACTAACCTTGCTGGATCTTGGTCTGTCCGCTCTGGAAGAAGTGGTATGCATCTGATGCGGTGGGGTTGATGTGTTTGACACGTGGGAACATGTTGAGGATGTCGTTCTCTGTGAATGGTGGACGGCTCTTTGACTCGAGGTCGTAGTCTCTGAGAAGAAGCTGGACTCCCAGCTTTGTGCAGAACTCTCGCAGGAGCGTCATCTTCTGAAGGTTGTAGCGTTCCATCGCAGAATCAATGCTATCACTGTGAGAAAGATGGAACAGGAGAAATGAAGGAGTGTTAAAAAGAGGAAATATCAAGATCTACCAGGTCATAGTCTCTAAAAAGAAGCTGGACTCCCAGCTTTGTGCAGGAGAGTCATTTTTTAAAGGTTGTAGCGCTCTATCGCAGAATCAATGCTATCGCTGTGAAAAAGAGAAATTAGAAAGGAATCGATCCAATAAAAGTAGAATCTTGACCCCCAGCTTTGTGCAGGTTGTGCAAGTGGTAGCGCTCCACAGAATTAGCACTCTATCACAGGACTAATGCTATCACTGTGAGGAGTAACAAAGTGAAGAGGCAAAGAATGAACAAACCTTATCGTTAAAAACTCTCAGACCCTGCTATAACAAATTTGTGTAGCTACTGACATAGGAATATTACAACCTTGTTCTCAACCAAAGAACCCAAGAAATGAGGACCAGATGGAAAGTGCCCAGTTCTATTGAGTTGTGGTAGATCAAATAAAAAAAAACAATCAATATCCAAATATCTCTTTTTTTAACTTTTCCCTCTTTCAATCTACACTGTTTCTCTAAAGGAAACAAAAGAGAACCCCAGTGATAATAATAATAATAGGTTTGATTTATTATTCCGGTCATAAGATACAATGCAAACCAGCACACATTGTGTGCACCATCTCCACTCCCTGGGGAGCATTTCCTCCAAACGACTCATGGGCATTGAGAAAAAAACAATCGGTTACAACAATGTCTTACCACTTGAGTTTGTACTGGAAATACTCCTTGCATTCAACCTTGATACTACTCCAGAGGTCGGCTGGCGTGAGACTCGCCCATGATGTGTTGTCTGCAATGAAAACAAAATATGGAATGTTTCAATTCATAATAGGCAGAGAAATAAGTATAATTATTCATAAATATTTGAGGTCATCTTAACAAATCTTATTGTTAATCTCAATGGTCAATAGAAACGATAAAAATAGGCAACATTGGAAAACATTGGTGGAAATACATCCTTCAAGATTTAGTTAAAAATTGTCAATCTAATCAGTTATTCACAGCCATCTTTTAAAAGAGAAATCGGGCTTAGAATACTCCATGCCATTTTTATCACATGACAGTTTTGTATCATCACATGACTAACTCACCTTGTCCAAGTGAGAGCACATATCGTATCCTCTTCTTGTTCTTCTTCTTTTTGTGGTGACCGTTGCTCAGCTGCATTAGGGGGCAAAAAGAAAAAGAAGATCAATATTTAAAACTTGACATATGAACCAATCAAGTATAATAATAAGGTTGGATGAATCAAGATATCTGATGGATAAAGGCTACTTGAAAAATTGATAGCAATATCATTATACCATCAAAATTACTATTGATATTCTAGCTAACCTCATGTTTAATCATCATCATCATTACAATCATTAACATCAAAATCATCATCAAATTCATCACCATCATCATCATCATCATCATCATCATCAAACTGGTTAACAGTGTAGTACTAGACCAATGTTACACTGTGGAAAATGAACAGATGGGCCTTTTAAAACCAAGATATACACAAAATCCACTGAGTGTCAACTGTGACACCACACAACATAGCACCAGACATTACCATTACACTATGGAGAATACACTAAAGTCCATCTAACACCAATATTAACACTAACATACTCATCAAAAACTGGGACATTTATACAAGTGACAAATATTTCAACTGCAAGATAAAAATTTAAATGGTTCTAAACACTCCTTTGTATTCAAGTTAAAACATCCGAATATGACCAGAAATGCTCAACGAAATTGAAACCACATTTTCAGAAACATTCAAGTTAATCATGGTTTATCAGCCGAAAGATGGTGTATGAAGTTTGCATCATCATAAAATGTGGTCAATCATCATCATCATCATCATCACCATCACCACCACCATCATCACCACCACCACCACCACCACCACCACCACCACCACCACCACCACCACCACCATCACCATCACCATCACCATCACCATCACCATCATCATCATCATCATCATCCTCATCCTCATCCTCATCCATGTCATCATCATAATCATTTTTTAATACCATAAAATCATGATCATCATAATTGTCGTCGTCATCGTCATCATCATGCTCATAATCATCATCATCATCTTCCTTCTCCTCCTAAAATAACTCACCTCATCATCTCCCTTGGGTGGGAGGGGGTTTGGCAATGAGGACAGGAAGCAGTTGAGGAAATGGCTGATAGCTGCGGAGAGACTGGTCATGGCGATGCCCTGCATGTAAACCTTGAAGATGTGCTTGATAGACCTGCATATCAGCTCTGTCACCACGATGCGCTGTGGGGGGAAAAAAACCTAAGAGCAATCACATATTGGCTGAAAGAAGAATTAAGCAAGTAAATATATTCAGTATCACATTTATCAATATTTGAAAACTCATCAAAGGTCACTTCAATCTAAACCACCCCCCGAGTACTTCTGATTATTTTCAAAAATAACGTTCTCCTTACTGGTTTATTAGCGTCTTTTCGCTCGGCGACGGGACTATGGCTACAACGCTAATCTTAGCGGGGGGTCGCACTCAGAGCGAAAATTTCCCCGTAGCGGCCAAACCTAGGACGGTAGTTCGCCGAATTAACGTCGGGCGTAGAGCCGCTACGCGGGTACGTGATCAGCCAATCAGAGCGCTTGGACGGCGAGGCTCGCTGCCTCACGTGTTTCATGCACTGATTCGTACACACGCGCTGCGCTGCATGCACAGTACAGTATGTTGTGATTTATACTGCCTATACCGTATGCTTATAGTACAACATGCATGATAAATGGAACGAGGGAAACTCCCGCGTATTCAGAATTGCGAAACTGCAAATAGATCGCGACGGTAGCCAGAGTACGGGGACGATCAAAGCTAATTTAAATCCCCCGTAGCCGCACTCCCGTCGCAGAGCGAAAAGACGCTAATAACAGTTTTACTGCAGCATGAGAATTAGATAACTTTATCTGCACATTTACAAAGATGGGAGAAGAGTAAAGAGCTCTGACCTTGAACTGAGGAAACCCAACATGCAAAATCTCATGGAATGATAAACATGTTAAATACTCACGTAGAGGTAGGAGAGGGGTTCGATTGCAACAACCTTCTCAGCAAGGAGACCTATGTACCTGATGTTGATTCCTCTGCAAGGAAAAAACAATAGCAATATTTTTAAAATTTGAGAGGTTTTCAAGGAAAAAATAGCCAGTGGCAAATCTATCAAATACGAGAATTGTAAACAGTTCAGAAAGCGTAACGTGAATCATCAAGAAGATATCAGAGACTCTAGTCTGATGTGTTACACTATCATCACAACTTGTCCATGCCTAACAATTTACAGAGCAACTGCTTTAAAGCAATGACCAATGTTTCTTTGATGACAAACATTTGGTTCAACATTTTCACCCAATTTCTAGACATCTTACCTATATATGACTTTCCTTACAACAACCTAATTTACAATAACCTAGACTAATATTTATTTGATTTTTAATACTTCTACCTTAAAAGCCCTGATTGAGGATGACGTACCTTTGGTGTAGCATTTCAACCAGTGTGTAGCCATCTAGCGGTGCTATACTGTGCTCTTTGCATTCTTGAACCTGCAATAGGACAAACAAAAACAACAATTTAAATACCAGTCATGCGAACACAGGGGGCATAATTCATCTTTTTAATAACAAGAATACAAGAGAAATCATCATTTTAAACAGTTCAGAAAGAGTAACGTGAATCATCACAATAATATCAGAGACTCTAGTCTGATGTGTTACACTATCATCACAACTTGTTCTTGCCCAACACAGCAAGAAAAGCACTAAATGATTACGATTCAATTTTAATTCAATTCAATTCCTTTTTGGGGGCAAAAAACAGAAGTAAAATAATCAATGTACATTTTATAAATCAAAAATCCACAAAATTACTTAAAACTCTAATGGTTCTCTCATACCTCCTTGTATTCATATAACCAATAGAAATATGGAACAGGTTTTTTCTTCTTCAAATTTCCCTTTCATTAAAAAAATATTTACGATCGAAGTGTTTGGATTTAAAATTATATACTGGAAAGTTATAACTTCAGTGCAAAGTCAGTGCAATGATTAAGCAAATACACTCTGCATTTTCGCTCGTTCCTTGGCCATATAATATCCATTTAACGTGATATTTTTACACATTAATCAGATTCAGTAGACATATCAGATCGCAACAATACACATTTTATCAACTGTTCATCAACTTTTGCACATATGATGACATAAATGGTACCCTGGGGTACCAAACGAATATCCGCCATTTTGTTTAATTATTTATTAATTTTTTTAGGGCTGTACCAGGGTATAGCGTGCATACAATCGCGCGCTGCACTGCATACACAACGCAATACGGTTGTGCTTCGAGTGGACACAAGATGGCGCACACAGCGCGGTACCCCGGGGTACCGCGTGTGTCATCATATCAACAAAGTTACTAGATCCCTTTAATGGCAATGGTACTCACAAATGCTGGAATCTGGATGGCCGCAATGAATCTGGCTGCATCCTTTAGCAGCTTCTTCTGCTTAACTAACGTCTCAGTCTGAAGGAAGCAAAGATCAATACAGATATCATCAAAACACAAGTTATTTGGGGGCTGGAAATATCAGCTAGTGCCCAAACAAAAATCATCCACACTCGTTATTTGTTCTTCTTGTGGTATTTGATTGGGGCTCGAATACAGCAGTTCTTTGGTACCTTATTAACGGTCACTTTTTTTTTTTTTAATCTAGAAAGGGAATATAGAACAGTTCAGAAAGCGTAACGTGAATCATCACAAATATATCAGAGACTCTAGTCTGATGTGTTACACTATCATCATAACTTTATTTGTTTTTATTTTCCAACATTTTATTAAATAAATGAATGAATGAAGCTTTGAAAGAGGAAATTATTTTAGTCACTGATATCGAGGCATAATTAAGGGCTTACTTTGAAGAAAGGTACGATATGAACCAAGAACTGGATCCCTGAATGGGGCCCAGCAAGATTAGATATTAACCTGTTCCCTTCGAGATTATGAAATGCCCATATACTTTGTACATAGCCCGCCCGGTTCCCGTAAGCAACGGGTTAACACTAACAATAGCCAATGACTAGAAAGAACAATAGCATACACTGAATGTCACATATGTTTTCAATTAAAGCTACTGAAAAGAGCTATTTAGTCGTTTAGGAAAAATACATTTCTCATTTGTCCATAAAAATTGAATAGTAGGGACAACTAGAAAGATGGTAAAAAGATATTCAGGAAAAAACTACAAAGATAGTAAAAACATATTCAGGAAAAAACTACAAACTTAGATAGTCAAAAGATATTCAAGAAAAAACTACAAAGATAGTCAAAAGATATACAAGAAAAAACTACAAAGATAGTAAAAAGATATTCAAGAAAAAACTACAAAGATAGTAAAAAGATATTCAGGAAAAAACTACAAAGATAGTCAAAAGATATTCAAGAAAAAACTACAAAGATAGTAAAAGATATACAAGAAAAAACTACAAAGATAGTAAAAAGATATTCAAGAAAAAACTACAAAGATAGTAAAAAAGATTCAAGAAAAAACTACAAAGATAGTAAAAAAAGATATTCAAGAAAAAAACTACAAAGATAGTAAAAAGATATTCAGGAAAAAACTACAAAGATAGTAAAAAGATATTCAAGGAAAAACTACAAAGGTAGTAAAAAGATATTTTAAAAAAAACTACAAAGATACAGATGTTCAAGAAAAAACTACAAAGATAGTAAAAAGATATTCAAGAAAAAACTACAAAGATAATAAAAAAGATTCAAGAAAAAACTACAAAGATAGTAAAAAGATATTCGAGGAAAAACTACAAAGATAGTAAAAAAGATATTCAGGAAAAAATCAAGGATAAACATACCTCTGATGGAGCATGTGTAACACCTTCTGCATAGAGATCAGGGTTGAAGCGGATGTCAAACTCTGCCATACTGAGAGAACCTGCCGCCTGCGCAGCCAAGGCTATCACCTCTTTGTGACTTGGATCAACTACAGGATAGAGAGAGAGATCAATAATCATGAATGGAAAATCTCTAAATAATGAGAGAAAAAATAACAGATTAACAATTAAATAAACAGAAGTGTGCTCCTTCAAACTGCCTTGAAGCATAAGGACTTCATCTCATAATAATGTTCTGCTGGTGAAGCGTGTGTGTCAGTGCAGCTATCAAGGTGGAATCACATGTCGAATTCTGACAAACAAAGAGACAAAGTGGCCTATGATTCTCGTATCATAATACAATGCTATAAATTAAACCTTTTGGCCTTGTGACTCAGTCGGGCAAGTAAAAACAAGATTGTTCAACTTTAAGTGGCCCGAAACCTAAATCTGGTGGTCCCAAACAAAGAAAAACATAACAAATTTGGTTGCCCGAACGGGCCAGTAGAATTTAAAATCAATGAAATTTGGTAGCCCGGAGCTAATTTTTAGTGGCCCCGGGCCTGCGGGCCTATGCTAATTTTTAGCACTGCATAATATTATAAACGACCATCTTTCTATCCTTGGTATGGTAATGGATGCCTTTATAGTAGTCTTTTATTTCACTACATTAACTCCTTGACCTATCTATTGCTGGTCTATGTCAAGTTCAACTTCTTCAAGAATTTGTGATCATGTTTTCATTCCACAATATATAGGGTAATTAAAACAACCTAAACATCTGTTAAATCTAGACTTACAGCCTTTTGTTCCTAACTGAGGCAGCAAGAGCCTTAGTTTGCAGCCTGTTCCATACCACTGTCAAGCTCCATGTGGCTGATTCACCACTGGTGTTCATCAAGTCCAAATCCATCAGGAATGCATTTATGTTTGTGATCAAGTTTTTCTCTTCAAAATTAATCTATCAGAATAACATAACCTAAAAAAGAAACCTGTACTTACATCCTTCTTTCGTAGGTGAGGTAGCAAGTGCTTTGGCAGCCTGTTCAGTAGCACTGTCCAGTTCCTTCGCCAGTTCATCGCTGGTCTCCGTCGAGTCCAACTTGTTCAGGACAGGGCACTTGTCGGCTCCAACGATTCCTTTGCTCTTCGCATCTCCCTCCTTCTTCTCCTCTTCCTTTGGCTTGTCCTTCTGTCCATCCTTGTCCTTTGCACTATCTTTCTTCGACTCTTCATTTGATTTACTGCTCTCGTCACCGTTAACCAATTTGTCCTTTTGCGAGTCTTTGTTCTCGCTATCTGTGGCCGGTGATTTCTCGCCAGTCTCCACCTCCTCGCTTATTTGTCCGTTTTCAACGGGCTTGGCTCCCTCTGCTGGCTGCTGGTTTTGCATGAGCATGAGTGCGGCGTGCCGGATGAACACCATGTATCTATGCCTGCAGGATAAAGCAAAATAAAATAAAACTGATACATGTAAACTTGTTTGACATACATGTCAAAATGTAGACTTTTGTTTCTATTTAGTTAAGTATTTCATAAAATGGTAATAGGTCATCTATATTCATCCCTTTGTTATCAAATTGTTTGCCGCTCATTTATCCTAGTAATTATTTTAGGATGCTAATTGAGCAGTTTGTAAAATTAAGACAAAGAAATAAATCAACTCTATTTTGATCACAATCAGCCTCTGTCCTGCCAAATCAGTCAGGGGAGGGGGAGGGCTGAGCATTAAAATTACATTCAGTAGAACAAAAACAACAAAATATTGTTATAAATACTTTATCTATTTTATCTTGAGTGAGAAATATTGTTACTTACTCTACAAAGGCTTCGACCAGCTCTTGTCGCAGACAGGCCAGCTTGTGTCTGTGTTGCCGGGGGAAACCAAGCTTCTTCATGTCTTCAGCAAACTCATCTTCCTCGACTGAAAGAAACATTAGAAAAGAACAATGTTATGATAGATAACCCAAATCATAATGCCATTTGGCCGCTTTGGCCAAAGGATTTACCATAACACTTTAAAAGTGACATAAAATCTTTTAAATTCAAACATGAAGGAAACCGACATAAATTAAATGAGCAAAGAAAAATTGGCTTTTCCGAGAATTAAACCCGAGACCTCTAGATTGCTAGATCAGTGCTCAAACACAGAGACCTTTGAATGGGGGTATTTATCATGAAACCCTTTTCAATGCTCGTAATAGCCAGAAGCTATATAAACCCGACATTACCCCAAAGACAATGAAATAGAATTTGATAAGGAAAGTGTGAGGGATCATGCAAAGTGACCCAGCAATCCGGAGGTGTCTGGTTCCTTTGCTAATTTTATTTATTTATAAAGATCTTTTAAACAATCGCTTTGCAATTGCAGCCATAATAAATTTAACAGCAGGTTGTAAACTGGTTAATGTAGGAGAACATTTATATGACCCACTCCCATTGAATGGGGAGGCTGGGCCTCAAACTATTTCTCCTGGGGTTTGATCTAGCAGGTATCAAGGAGGATAACAAGACATGAGGAGGTCTTGCTTCCGCTGGTACCTGCATCTTGGGAGTTGGTGGTTGGGGTGAAAAGAAGAAGGAGTGGTAGGAGTATGGCAATGATAAGGAAGAAGAGGTTTTGATGGTGATGATGATGACAGTAATTAAAGTGAAGACGGCAATGATGATGATAATGTTGGTGCTGGTGATGAGGATGATAGTCAATGATGATTATGATGACAATGACGGTGACGATGATGATGGCGATGATGATAACAAGGAGGAGGAGAAAAAAGATGGTGGTGGTGGTGGTGGTGGTGACGATGAAGATGGTAATGATGATCGATGATAACAGAGATGAGGATTGAGATGATGATGGTAATGATGAGAATTACGAACAAGGATGATGATTGAGTTATGAGAGATTTCAAGAATGAAATATTAGAGCTTAGGCCCTCCATTGACTCAGAATTAACTATGTGTTAAAGATATTAGGACAGGCAGAAGGGACTCACCATGTAGGAAGTTGACATCTGGTGGGAATGTCCTGAGAAGGTCCAGTACGTAGTGACGGCCATCGTTGCCCTTGATACCCTGCAGGTAGAGATCAAAAAGTTTAATTGGTAAGCGAATTATGGTTTAATGGGGTGTTTTCTGTTGTGTAAATATGATAATATGATAATGAAGGATAAAGATTCATGCCATTGCATTGTGAACTTAATCTCAGAGGCGTCCGCTTAATACTAGTATTAAATATTAAATATCAAACTTTAATCTTGATATCAAACTAGCCTAAATTTGCAGGAAAAGATTTGTTCAGATATTGAAATGCTCTTCCTGTGTTACAAATGTATGAGCCATAAATACTTTGCTTGACATCATAAATTTCAAGTAATTCCTTACAAATTTACACAGATCACTTCTCTTTCTCAGTGAATATTATCAATTTAAACATATAGAGAAACTGACCAGAAATATATAATGTGATTGAAAAACAGCAAAGAAAATGGGATTCCAACGGGATTCGAACCCGAGACCTCCAGATGGCTAGACCGGTGCTCTTACCGACTGAGCTATAGAAAACCCTAGTACGTCGTTTGTCCCTGAAACCCCTTAATTGAATATTATCAAAACGTTATCAGTCTTCTTCTTCTTCATTAATGACCAAGTCAAACATCTACATCGCCCAGGGTTTTTACGATCTACTTGACTCACCTTGCATTCTATCGATGAGTAGATCTCAATGTCCTCTTCCTTGTGGTTGATGACATTGTGGGGGAGAATCTTGAGGTGTTGTGATGTCTTGCTTAGCTACATGAGTGAGGAAAAAAAATACAAATGCAGGAAAACAGAAATTATAACAAAAATCATAATAATAATGCATTATAAAGCCCCCTTTCCACATTTATATGTATAAATACTTATATTACCCTGGCTTTACCCGAGCTGCCCTCATATGGCACAAGCCTATCAAGAAATTAAATTCCTGCCAGGTCCCCATTTACTACACCTGGGTTGAGTGCAGCAATGTGAATGAAATGTTTTGATGCTGCTGCATCAATTGGTTTAAACATGGGATCCTATCACATGTTTCAAGAGTCAAATTTAGACAACTTGATGTCAAAAATAGAATTATGTTGGGTCGTACAGATATAAAGCTTTTTTTCTGAAGCTAACTCTAGACATGAACAATTTCTACACCTAATATTTCTGATTACTAAGCTAAAATATATCTGAGAAGGTACTTGGTACTATGAAAACAAAAATTTGGTGGTATGGGTAATTTTGCAAACATCTAAAAGTGATAAGTAAACTTACAAGTTCCTTGTATTTGTCGCTGGTGACGACCGTCTTGCCAAAGTCGATTGATCCGTAGATGACGGACTCTTCCTGCTCTCTCTCCAAGATTCCAGGGATGATGGATTGTGCGGTGATGCGGTAACCACGGTAATCTACCACCACTGTGCCCAGTGTGTACAGGCTCTCTAGGTCATAGGTGTTGTAGGCTTTAACTCCCTTCAGATCATTTCCCTGTAAAAACAAATGAATGTTAGCAAATTAGTGTGATCTCTCTCCAGTATTCTAGGGATGATGGACTGTGCAGTGATGCGGTAACCACGGTAATCTACCACCACTGTGCCCAGTGTGTACAGGCTCTCTAGGTCATAGGTGTTGTAGGCTTTTACTCCTTTCAAGTCATTTCCCTGTTGGGAAAAAAAAATTTTAAAAAAATAAATAAAATATATATGAATGTTGGCACATTTGAATTTTCAGTTGATTCTAATATCTTAGAAACAGCTTGTTGGTATGCAATGAATACCAGACTATTGAAAGTAAAGATAATCAAACTAATACATAATTTGCCTGTCAAAAAAAGTTTCTTGCATATGACAACAAAACTACCAAGTATCTGATAATAATCTGAAGTAACTTATAATGATAACTTAAAGTTTTAGCTACTACAATTATGTTTGACTACAATTGTACTATCCCTTTAATGTAGGAGAACATCTATATGACCCACTCCCATGGGAAGGGGAGGCTGGGCCTCAAACTATTTCTCCTGGGGTTTGATCTAGCAGGTATCAAGGAGGATAACTAGACATGAGGAGGTCTTGCTTCCGCTGGTACCTGCATCTTGGGAGGAGATGATGATGATGATGATAATAATGCTGATCATGATAAATCAGAACCTTACTCATAAACTTCCTAATGCTAAATTGAAAATACATAAACATAGAACAAAACAAAACTTATAGATTAAAGAGTTTCAACTACCAACTTGGGGAGAAAGAGAGAGACGAGGAGGGTGAAGAGAATAGAAAGAACAAGGGGAAGACAATTAGGAGGATAAGAAAGAGGAGGAGGAGAAGGGGAGGAAGAGAATGACAATATCAAATGACAAGTATTGGAGAATGTTGTTACTTACTGGTGCTACATACGCAGCATGGTCTCCTCCAAACTCCTTGTAGTGGTCTCTGACATCAAAGCCAAGACTGAAGAAGATGTTGTTCCAGATGAACATCTGCATCCTGGAGTCAAATCAAACAGATTATCAAAATATTAAAATGAGATTGTAACAAAAATAAACTGGAAACTGTGAATATCATTCATGAACATTAACTTCCAACATATCAGGCTTGTTGCCCTGATAGTAAAAGCATATTTTGGAGACCCTCTCTTCGAACTAAGGAACCAAGCTCTAAATGAATTGTTTTATAACTTTATCTATCCTAGACCAAATTAGGTGTTAAAGCGATTAAGAAAAACAATTGTATCAAACTTAACAGTAATTAAATACAAAATGATTCTTACATAAGAAGTTACTTACTTTGAGTCTTCTCCTGGGTTGATGGCCATCACGTTGCCATCAATGACCGCCATCGCTCCTCGTGTTGCCGCGGCAACAAAGTCGCTGTGCACCTTGAAGATGGCTCGTTCCCTGAGCAGCCTCTCCGGCAGATTCTTACGAGCCAGTTCTCTTGTCGTTTGGATCTCTTCGTTCCAGTCTCGTGTCTGGCCTGGGATGTGCTCTTCATAGCCAAGTCTTGAGGTATAAGCTGTTTTGGAAGAAACAAATGGACAAATGGACAGTTAAGTTTGTTTCAAGTTATCTGGCAGATTCTTATGAGTGAGCTCTTATGTTTGGATCCCTGTAGCCAAGTCTTGATCATGTGTATATATGGTTTCAAGGAGTTTCAAATGTTTTGAATATAGTTTCTAAGCAACATTATCTAAATATCTCATTCTAAGGCTCAAGTATTAAAAGAAAGCATGAAATGAATTATTCCTACCCTGTTTCCTAATCATAATTTTTCGTGAAAATATAGCGCTGGAAAAAAAGGTTTTTTTTTTCATTAAACTATTAGTTAATTCACTATGTTATAAGAACAAAATGCAATTCATACCATCTTCTGCCCTTATGGAGTCCACAGTGTGTTCCATCTGAGGGGCCAGCAATGAGTACAACTAGAATGGGGTAGACGCTCACTCAAAAAAACTATTCTACTCAAATATATACTGCTCTCAAGAAACCCATTTCCCATTTTCATTTCTCAAACACTAAGTTTGACTTAAAATTATGGAAAGCTATGAGTTTCTTTGTAAAAATGTTTAATGAGTTCTTTAAAACAGGCTTACAATTTTGATAAAAATCATTACAATTTTCTTTTATCAAAGAGACTAGGGTTTGTTCATAGATCTCCATATTTCGTTCAGAGTCGACAAATATTTGAATGATCTTACCATCTTCAGCACGTATAGAGTCGACGGTGTGTTCCATCTGAGGGGCCAGCCATGAGTACACCTGGAAGGGGGTGGGCACTCGCTCAAAGGGATGTCTCTGGGACCTAAAGCAAGGAGAGAATTGGGTAGTGGCAGGTTTATAACTTTGAAAATGCTAAAGACTTACACATTTTAAATCATATTATAGAATATATTAAGTATGAAAATTATTGCGCACCAAATAAAATGGGAAGGGACACAAGAATGATGATTCCCTTTTTATGGCTTTCTATCATTAAAACAAAATATTTGTTCAATATATAATAGTGGCAGTGCACTTAAAAGTGTAAAAATCAATATTCAATAATAATTTCAGCAGAAACAAACTTAATTTTGTAACATCCCATTTTTTCATTTCTACATTAAGAGACGCTGTCCACATCTGCTCAAAACTTTAATGAAAAGTATAATACTAATAATACTCTCACCTCTTCTTGAGTAGCTGAGCAAAGTTCTTCTTGAAGCTTGGGGCTGACCTTGTTGAGTAGTTCTATCAGAGAGTATGACAGGTGCTTAGGGACATAATATCCTCATGTGTGAATATGCTCCAAAACTAAAACCTGCTCCCATATTTATAATATTGAACATTACCTTGACAAACTGGTGATTATCAAAACAAAATCTCACCTCTTCTTGAGTAGCTGGGCAAAGTTCTTCTTGAAGCTGGGGCTGACCTTGTTGAGTAGTTCTATCAGAGAGTGTGACAGGTGCTTCTGTTCTGCGGGCTTGGGGTTGAACACCTCCTGTGTCGATCTGTGAAAATTAAAAACAGATTTTAAGGTTAATATTTTTCTTTCCGAAATAAAATGTGTGCATGCATTGAACAGTTGAACTTTTATGTAAATGTAATAAAAACAGACACAATTATATACAAACAAAAACACATAGACAGACAGACAGACGTATATACAAACACAATGACATACATTTACACTCAGTGTGGGACTTGTGTTTCTCTCCAACTGAAGGCTTTCGATTGAACACCTCATGTTGACCTGTACAAATCATCTATGCTTTGATTTCCTATTTTTTCATCCTTTAGAAGTAGGCTCTAAACATGAGAATAATAATAAGATGTTTCTCTCAATATTAAAATATGTACATACATGTATACACACATTCAAGTTGTTATAAATAATAACAAAACAAGTTACACAAATATTGAAGCAGGTGCGTTTGGTGGTGAACATGCTTTGATTTGAACACAGCATTGATCTCAAGAATGGTTAATGAGATATGACGCCTGCAGAAATATTTTCCCGGGGTTTGACTGAAAATGTGTCAATACACACACATGAAATACACACAGTTCCACACAAACAGACAGAAAACACAAACCCACACACAGCGACATTTCATTAAAAACTAGATGGATCTTCGATTGCGCGCAATCAAAAATTATGCCTCCGCTATCACGCGATTTTAATATCAAGCCCAAATTAACATGCACTGATTAAATTTTAAAAAATATTTGTCATATATTTTGAGTCCTGTGACCTTGACCATATGACCCCAATCTCTGATGGCTCCCTAAAAAACATTCAGGTACGAAGTTTGATTGAAATCTGACATTTAGTTCTTGAGATTTTGGCATTACAAGCTTTTTTGCATGTATAATGAGTCCCGTGACCTTGACCTCAACCTCATGACCCCAACATTTGATGGCTACGTTGACTCTTTATGATACATTCAGGTACCGAGTTTGATTGAAATCTGACATTCAGTTCTTGAAATTTTGCCATTACAAGCCATTTTCGCATACATATCGAGTCCTGTGACCTTGACCTTTGACCTCATGACCCCCCAAATCTAATCAGATCAGTCGCACCCTGATATGTACACTCATACCAAGTTTGAAATTGAATTGTCAACCGGTTCTTGAGATATCGCAAGAACGAGGCATTTTTGCGCATACATTGAGTCCTGTGACCTTGACCTTTGACCTCATAAACCCCAAAATCTAATCAGATCATTGCCACCCCAATATCTACACTAATACCAAGTTTGAATTAGATCCGTCAACCGGTTCTTGAGATATCGCGAGAACGAGGCATTTTTGCATATATATTGAGTCCTGTGACCTTGACCTTTGACCTCATGACCCCTAAAATCTAATCAGATCATTGTCACCCCAATATGTACACTCATACCAAGTTGGAAATTGATCCGTCAACTGGTTCTTGAGATATCGCGAGAACGAAAACGGGACGGACGTACGGACGGACGGACGGACGGACGGACGGACGGACGGACGGACAACCCAAAAACATAATGCCTCCGGCCACTTCGTTGGCGGAGGCATAAATACACATTGAGCACATCAAAAATATATTAGAGTCATCTGTTTGTAGAATTGGTAGATCAACACATGTTATTTTCACACAATCTACTTCACTATTTTTAACTTGAAAAATAGTAAGTTAATCAAACATCAAGTCAAAAATGGTAATTTATTTGTGTGAAAATAATTGTTGTTATCTAATGGATAAAATGAAATTCATGTATAGTTTGATAACCAGCCTTGTAAAGAATAAGAGTTCATCCAACCCACTCCCATCTATAAAAAGCTTATCCTACTTATCCTTGAAGCCTTATCTTAGTGTAAGAGTATTGATTTGGCACTGGATGGGTAAAATTGATCTCCTGATAACGGACAGGCAATACATCAACATCACGGCCGCCAAGAGATGCTTCAACATCTTGGAGAATGACCTTTACTACATGTATAATCCCACTCAAATTCCTCTATACACACCAAGTTATGTTTTACTGTGTCAGCATTGTGTAGCATCATATAAAGTGAATTAAACTCTATTTTACTCTAACAAAACAGTGAATAAAAAGGAAAACACTCAAGATCAACAACATCATCACTGTCAAGAGATGTCACTCCTTATATAACAGAGAATGACCATTACTACATAGCATAAGTCCACTCACATCATCTACACACTCTATTTTGCAGTTGTTTTTACTGCCGCATTATGTAGCATCTTAACTGAATAGAACTCTCAAACTCAAATAACAAAAAGTGCACATAAACGACACATCAACACCACCGCTGACCAGAGATGCTCCAACATCATTCCTTATATGATGGATGACGGCCTTTGATACCTAATCACACTCAAATTCTTCTACGCAGATCATCTACATTTATAATGTAGATATAGTTTGGATAAGTTCTGTTTCATTGCAGCATTATGTGGCAATAGATATCTACAACTAAAATATGAAAACATTAAACAAAAGGAAATACACACTCAAACAAATTTCTTATCTAATGCTCTTCTTTCTCAGATATTTCACCACCATCATTTGTAGTATAACTAACAATAAACTAAGGATAACCTTACACTATCAATGAGCTATGTTTTATTTTCATAGTAGTATTAAGAGGCATCTTTCTCAAACTCAAACCAAATCTTTCAACAAAAAAGATAACACACTTGCACACACATTAACTGACATCCATATCAGCATCACCTGACCACCATTGCCAAGAAATGAGATCCACCATCAGCAGCATCCCTTGTATACTTCTACTTCTACTTCTACTTGGGTACTCGACAGGGTCCATCAGTCAGGACGTAGAGTCGAGGGGAACCGGTGAGGTGTCCCATTAATTGCCGATTGAGGCAACTGCTCCCGCAAAGGCTCCTAGTGATGTAGAAGCCAAGATATTATTGGGGAGCGCATTCCATGCTGTTACAGTTTGTGGGAAGTAGGAGTTCTGGTAAAGTTGTATAACGGAAGATGACCTTTACTTTTCGAAACCCACACAACTACTACAGTATGCACACCATCTACATAAGTTGTGCGTTTTTTCTTTTCATAGCAGTATTATTCCAAGGCATTATACTCAAACAACATTCAACAAAAAGATAAAGTCTGCCATCAATATCAACATGACCATTGCTAAGGAATAAGATCCACCATCATCCCTTGTAAAAGACAATTTTCCTCTTGGAAACCAAAATTAATTCTTCTATACACAACATCTTTTATCCTCTAAAATTATAAATAATTATAATGGTGGCTACTTATAAAGCGCGCATTTCGCCTTTCGACGCTCGCGGCGCATCACTATTATTACCCCGGTCATCGGATACAAACCTTAATCAATCCAGCACAGAAAGTGCACATTTTCCACTCCCTGGGGAGCATTCCAGCCATAACAGTATTATGTAGCATTATAATCAAACTCAAACAAAAAACATTCAACAAAAAAGGGTAACACACTTTATACAGTACACACATCAGCTGACATCGACATCAACATCAATTCAATATCAACATCACTTTTGCCAAGAAATGAGATCCACCATCATTATCCCTTGTATAACGAAGGATGACCTTTCATCATACAACCCACACAAATTCTTGCACCCGCCATATACTGCACACTATGTTTTCACAGTGTCCGTATAATGAGGGAGAACTAAACCTATTTCAAATGGCATTAGATGGGCACAGTTTTACCACAGCTAAACCTACATGAAAAATAAACAATAAGCACAGGCCCGGCCACTGACCGGGGGCCACTAAAATTAGCTTCCGGCTACCAACATTTTATAATGCCAAATTTTAATTGCACAAATTGGCAAACAAATATAAGAACTTTGTTCATTTTTATGTTTAGGGCCACCAGGATCGGGGGGGGGGGGGTCACTAGCATTTTAAAAATCCACAAGGAGAAAAAAAAAGTAAATTTTTAATTTTTAGTATTTAAATTATAAACCTAACAAATTCATAATGATATTTGTAAAAATATATTTGTAAAATACACAATGCAGGACATAACTTTAATACATGCACATGTCATTCAACATCAAATCAAATTACGGTACAAATAAATGTAATCAAATTGAATTTGCACCCGGTAGTAAAGATATATTGCACATCTCCCATTTCATGCCCAAGTTATTGCCCATCTCACTAGAAGCATGGAAGGACATGATAATTTGCTTAGCCGTAGTGATAACACCACCTAATGCAGGGATAGTTCAGAGAATCGTATACTGTATACGCCATATTACTTGGTATGTTAACTTTCTATGTATGCTTGTGCCTGAGAAGCGTCTGTATGTATTAGGGGGTTGGATTATGATCAGATAATAAAAAAAACTTCAATTGTTAAATTAATTTTCCTTCAGTGATAACACAGGCATCATCTAACAGCTATCTAACATCTACATGTATAGGGATAGTACAACTAATGGCACACATGGCATGTTAACTTTCTAGGGGTTGGAGTATGATGAGAAATTTATATGAAACTAATATTTTCAATGGTTTAATTAATTTAGCCTGAATGTGTAACACGGGCAACGTGGTTGTGTGATATAGCCACATCATCTAATGCAGCCTGGACAGTTCAAAGAATGGTATACTTCGTGTGCAAACTTGCTAAGGACAGCACCCAATGTATTGTAGGATGTAATTTGTGTAAATATATGATAATGAAATCAAATTTCATTTGATAATATTCAAAATTTGCAAATATGCTAATTACACAATGAAATAAAATCTTATTCAATAACGTTCAAAACATGAAGAAGTTAAATTTGTGTTATCTTAACTAAAACACCAATGATTAAACATTTTCACAAATCTACACTTGATTAATTTCAAGATTATTGTTGTTGCACTTTTTTGTATTCTAAGGCAACATGTCCTATCATGTAAACCTACAGATGAGATAATAAGTTGTTTGGTGTTCCATTTTTATTTTAGTTTGTTTTTTCCACTTGCTCTGAAATGTAGGTATCATGCAATGTATTCTGTAGCAAGGTCTTAAAATTTGGAAGAGATAGATAAATTTAACTCACATTTTAGAAAAAAATGTGATGCTAATTTCTGGGCTTCGAGATCTAATGGTGAACATGACATACCAGTAATATATCTGATGGTATGCGAGCTTACTTAGTTCCAATGAAGGTAATCAAATCTGTCATATTAAGTAATTCGAGTGATTTAACTCCCTAATTGATTTTCCAACTGATTCAAATTCCTTCTTGTAAATTTCACTGCCACTTAATGAGCCTGTGACAAGATACAAATTATGAACATCACATTCCAGATATATGCAAGTGCAAAGTGAATTACCATGTTCCAAAACAAATATACATGTATAAGCAACTACTATTTGTGAAGTGCATTTGGTATAACACAATGAAGCAATAACACAAATATAAGTGTACAACAGAAAATGAGAAATGTCTTTCATTTCTCTTAGGATTTCTGGTTGAATGAATCTCTAGGAATAAATCTGGAAGTGTATCATGCTTCATGAATCCATTATAATGTATGGATTTCTTTTTTCTGGGGTCCCGTGCAAAATGTCCAAAGAACAAAAAAGAAAAGAAAGCGTAACATTACAAAGTTTGCTACTGGTAATTTTACCATTCACCAAAATCTGTTATGGTACGCTCTAAACCATTTACACGTCTCTGCATTCATATATGCTCTGATGCTTTCACAACTTGTGTTTACCCAGCCAGACAGTTCCAGGATCTGGGGGGTGTTTCACTAAACACTCAAATCTATTTTAGGATTGATTCAATGAGACAATTATTATCACATAAAATTGATGCTAAAATTGATTTTAGCGTTAGCGTTAGTGAACCCCCCCCCCCCCCCCCCCCCCCTCCGGATTTTGTTTTCATCCCATATAACCCATTCAGGACAGTGCTGAAGTTAATTCTCTCGGTTCAGGTATATTGGAAGTGTATGTTTATTAATTATATACCCAAATCAATTTGTTTCCAATGGGTTAACCATGGAAGTCTGAGCCAAATAAATCTTTGCTTGGGTAGTAAGGAAAAAGTATGTTAATTATCAAAATCAAATTTCCTCAATGGGTTAAACCAAGGACTCAATCTGCTGCTACATAGATCTACAGTAGATGGAAACATACAAGTATGCTAAATATCATTTCTTCTTCAAACTGGCCTATAGATGGAAAATGTGCGTTGCATGAGGGAAAAACAAAAATCCTTTCCAGCTGACTGGTTCATTCACATCTGCCTGCTCATGGGAGTAAGATGTCCATCTTTATTCTACTCTAGGTTCATGAATGGGTCAGAAAGCTCCCAGGCATGATTGGATTAAACCTACAAATTTCATTCATCACTTCTCCCACTTCCTCCCCTTCCCCCCCCCCTCTCTGTCTCCAGTGCTCCCTTTCTCTTCTAAAAGTAGATTATGAGGAAGCTTCTTCATGCTTCTCTTTGCTTGACATTAATTACAAATATCAGGTAAATAAAAAATTGCATCATTCACTCTCTCTTTAAAATGATTAAAGTGAAGTAGCATTTTTATGCATAATGTTCATTCTACATTTTGCATGATGGTATGTGAAAATACATACGTGTAAAAGATACGCAGCATTTTACGCGTAACATTTTGAACTACCTTTCGCATGACGTGATTTGAAGGGGGAAAAAATCCCTGTAAATAGCAAATCAAATCTCTCTCCCATTCAAAATGAGATTAAAGAGACGCAGCATTTTATGCATAACCTTATTTTCAAACAAATGCATTCAAAATTAAATTTCCAATTACTACTTCCTCTCTGCATCAAAGTCAATTTGATCAAAGGCAGCAAAAAACTTGAATGGCAGTTCGCTGTCTGACCTCAAAACTGTATACTGTACTGTCTGTACATAGTCAAGTCTTTCAAAAAATTGTTAAATGCATTTAGCAATGTGAAGGTCTTCTTCTTCATGATAATGGCAACTCTTTTTGGTGTGCTAGTGGCCAGTTTGGCCAGGGAAATAATTTTCTCTCTTCATTTTATTGTTGCCCAAAACAAACATTTCCTGGCCACAAATTACACTTCATGAGTAAATTGTCTAATATTCATAATCTCACACCATTTATTGATCAAAGCTTCAATTATGAATAAAGCTTGACATGGAAAAATAACATAGTTGTATTCTTTTGATTATAGCATTGTCAGCTTGAGAATCTAGTTGCCCGATAAGGGTTATGTTGCATAAAGAGTTGCGATTGATCGCAATACAGAAAATGCGCCTAAATGCTCAAATCTAATTGGCTCATTTTTAAAATGGTACTGCCAGAATTGTTGCCAGCCATTAGCCATCAAGCAAATGCTCGAGTCTAGTCCTGATTTAGGTAATCATTGTGTACTTACTGGTTGGAGTCATTGTCGGTTTAAGAATTTAGTTGCCCAATCAGGCCACCAAAATTTGACCTTCATATAATTTCTCTTGCCCGACATCCATTTTGACTGACCCCCTGGCAAGTGCTATTGTCGAGCCATAAACAATGTTATTTTTGTATAAATGGGTACCTTGGTCAGATGTACATTAGCCTGATGCGCCGACAAGGTTGCTCGCGACTAGTATGCTTCCCGAGGAGTTGATCAAGTGCACCAGATAATTGAAATGTGCCCAGATGACCAGGGGTAATAATGATAATTGTGCGCCATGAGTGTCTAACGACAGATGTGCACGCGTTATAAATATATAGTTACTATTATTTAATTATTACTTACTGGTTGATGTAGAATCCCCGTGTGGAGGCTGTGAGGTGGTATGAGGTTCCCTCGGAGCACACAACATACAGGTACATCAAGTCACCTATAAAATAGAAGAACAAATTATAATGTTCAAATTTGGTTTGTATGTCAAAGCTGAATGGTCATTTTGAAGAAGCTGATTTTGAATGATTCCACAAGATGATTTATTTATTTATTTATTTATATTTATTTATTTATTTTTATTTATTTATTTATTTATTTTTTCGGGGGGGGGGGGGGTAGACAATTACCACTCCCCTTATCCCCATGACAGAGTCATCCACAAAATTGTGGCATTTAACTACTTTCCTTTTGAATTTGGCAACATACAGGAATATTATTTTTTAAATCCTAGTAATACTGAACTAATTTGTTTATTTTGGTTTGATTTTGCATTTAAAAATATCACAAGATGGATACACAACACGAGTAGGACAGGTTTGTATCATATAAATGCTACAATTAAATAAACACATGAATTACCAAAGAGGATGATAACAAGCAATTAAAGCACACTCGAAGCGAGTCACAGACATGTAACTCATAATCACTTTCCAAGTTACACAAGTTGTTATGTAACCTCCAATCAGAGAGATAACGCTGTCTAGTAAGTGCATTTACGTCATATAAATCTCTAAGCTCATTTGGCAAAATGTCTCTCTCAAATCCACTTGACATGCATGCCAGTCTATAGTTGTTCTCAGTTGTTAAAAATCATACTTACAATGTACATCATGAGTAGAGAAGGGGCCCAGGACAAAGAGGGAGGGAGGGGGGGGGGGGGGGGGGGGGGGTATTGCCCCATTGCCCTACCCCCATCAACCAAAATATACTTTGGCTACAAAATGACCACTCTCAATTCATGAAAATACTTGCTCCCATTAAACAAACTATGGGGGTGCTCAGGACAATGTAACCCCAAAATGCCCAAATGCCCAAAAGAGCCACCACAAATTAATAATTTTTTAAAGCAATAAAAGGTTCCAATTGAGTTCAATGCTACACAAACTTCAGAGTGCTATCATGATGCAGTATGGCTTGAAAACTACTAAGCGTCTAAATATTGTTCCATGCTAGCCCTCATCCCTCTAGAAGTCCAGGGCCCCATTGCCAAAAGAGATACAATCGACTGTGAGTTACAATTAATTGTAAGTCAGATCATGTGACCAAATGCGCAAATCTGATTGGTTGAAATGCGCACATTTCCTGACTTACAATTAATTGTAACTTACAATCGATTGCATCTCTTCCTGCAACAGGGCCCCTGTATGTGGGCCTTTGTCAGGCAGAAGGGCGTATCTCGAGTGTCGCGCCACTCGAGATACGCCCTTCTGCTTGACAAAGGCCGATGTGTTGACTCTGGCTATGCCTCTCACTGATCATACGTATGTAACTGTTCCAGTTGCATAAATCATTAATGCTCTGTGGTAAGTGTTTGAACACTGCTTCCATTAGCAATTAGCACACAATCAGTCTCATGGACATTGACATGTTAATTATATCCCTAATCTATGTAAGACTACATGGCAACCCGGGCCACTGAATATTAGCTTCAGGCCACAAAAATGCGTCACTGTAATTCATCTTTTCCTTAATTGTATAATTTTGTGTGTACCTTATGTTGTATTTGTAGGATGTAATATATTTTGTTTATTTAATTTAGTATGTAAAGTGCATAGAGAGTTATTTTGTCTATTATGCGCTATATAAATAAATATTATTATTATTATTATTATTATTATTATTATCAACGCCAAATTTTACTTGCCCGAATGTGCAACCTAATGTAACATAATTTTACCAATTGATGCTTTTTTTCTCTGTTTAGGACAACCCATTTCAGGTTTTGGTCCATTAAGAATTTGGACAATTCTTGCCTGTCTGGGCAACAAGAAAGAAAAAAATGAAAGGTTTATTTCTGGTTTATTTTATTTTTTCTCGTCCACAAAATGTATCGTACACAAAAACACAGCAGAAAATAAAGACATTCTAGGCAATGCAGAAGGTCAACTTACCATGCATTTTCCTAGTTCCTGGAGGTGGGTTCCAACCAGATAGTGTGAGCACCTTGAGACAGCTGAGGGAACGATTCACCTCCTTGAAGATGGGCTGCAGGGGTATTAGAGGGCGCTCTTTGGACGAGGGCATGATGAACTCCGGTGGCGTGCAGTCAACGACGTCAGACGCTGAGGACTTGTTGCGCTTACGATCGACTGAAAATTAATGGAGAACAAAAGGTATCCGATTGTTAGATGTATGCGACAATTAATGTACAACATGAGCAATTATGGAATGTTTTCCTCCTTTTTTTAACCTTGATTAATGACCATTTAAGTAAAACTATGTGTGACTTTATAAATGGAACACAATATATAACGAAAACCCCTTTTTGGAAATATCACAATATCTTGTCCCAGTAATAACAAAATAGTCAAGGTAGAGGGTAATTTAGCCCCAGAAATCCCTAGAGCCAAGAGCTCCAGGGTTTCAGTTTATCACAGATTTTAATTTTAAAAAATATTTCAAGGTGATATCATTATACAAGCAAAGGTGAAAAGTAGCCACCCCCAAATAAACGGACATAATAACAAATTTATAAACAATCATGCACACGCTCAAACAAACAGACTAACATACACTTTATTTTTCCCCTCTCTTCCCCCCCCTCCTCCCCCCCCCCCCCCCCCCCCCACTCCATACATGAGACTGATAGCTTGTTTGATACATTGGGTCTGGGAGGGTAATTACATCACATCTCTAAATATCATCTTACAAGGTGACATTGATGACTACAAGCAAACACACTAACCCAGATGGCGCAGCTAGTATGTAATTGCATTTGAGATTTGCTGTAATCATCTTAATTATCTTCTGCAATTTCTCTGAGATTAACAACTGGGTAGTAAACTATTTAACCAAACATATTACATATTTTCTTTGTTCTGGGCCATCCAAACATTGTGATGATGGGCAACATTGTCAATATAATTATATTGGACACACACAGCACAACATTGTAACACTCTAAACAAATATCCTAGCTCTTATGTGAAATAGCATGTGAAATAGCTTGTACAATATGTGCAGGAAGCCGTGAACGCATGTCGTTCCTAGGGAAAATGTTTGATATAGAGTCCATGAAATCTAACTGGGACACTAGTGATCACAACAGACACATCAATGTATTGTAACATACATGTGTAGGTCTGGATAAAAATAGCCTTTCTCCAGTCACGCGCCCTACAAATACCACACCTCCACTTAACATTAACAGCTCACACTGTGCTCTTCCGTCAGGAAAGGTCATCAATGTACAAGCCGGAAGCAAGTTGCTGCACACATTATCTAAAGATTAACCTTTACACATGTATCCAGTTTAAAGAGATTTAAATTTAAATACTACGTACTGAATACTGCTCATCTACATATATATATCAAAATAGCCTTTTTACAGTCATGTGCCCTACAAATACTACACCTCCACATAACATTAAAGGGATCTAGTAATTTTGCTGACATGTGCAAAATCAGACAAAGGGTTGATAAAATGTGTATAAATCTGTAATCAACTGAGTGATGTGTGAAAGTTTCAAGGCAAATGATTGACTGAGCGAGTAATGAGCAAAAATGCAAAGTGATATTCACTAATCATCACTTTGTACAGAGTTTAAATTCTCCTGTAGATAATGATACATCTGAGCACTTAAATTATACTATATCTTTATAACAAAAAAGAAATTTGGAGAAAAAAAAATGAAACCTGTTCCATGTTTCAATTGGTAATTATACAAATACAATGATGTGAAAACCGCTGGAGTTTTTTGTAAATTTTGCAATGTTACTAGATCCCTTTAAGGGCTCACACTGCGCTCTTCCAACAGGAAAGATCATCAATGCACAAGCCGGAAGCAAGGTGCTGCACATTATCTCAACATCAACCTTGACATCTGCCATAAAAAGATAATCCAGTAGTAGCACATTCTAGGATGTTTTCCTTTTTCGTGCTTTTTTCTCCATTTTTATATGAATTTCTTCCCAAGGTAAGGTACCTGTAGTTTAAATTGTCAAACTAGCATGATCTGTCTCCAACTGATTACTTCATGAAAAAAATGCTCTCATATGATCTTTATTGATTGCTGCAGTTTCCATTTCGCTTAAAATTCTGACTTTAAGGTAATTCCTGAACGTTGTCCTTTGATTATCTTTAACAATCGCCCTTGACAAACTTGTAAACGATAAGCTAATGAGAGATCTCAGTCAGTGTTACAAGTTTAACAATGTTACATACACAGGAGCTTTTTTTATCAGTGGAGAACAGTACCTTTCTTGGAGAAAGGTTGATAGTAGCTTCAAATCTTATCACCTTCAATGTGTTAAAAAGAAGGGGAAAAAAGGGTCGCTGAGCAGGGAGTCTTCATTGATGATAAGTATAAATGTGAGAAAAGGTCGCTTCCCTTTGAAATGGTAACATGCTGCTTGTCTACACCTATTAGGTCTGGCTACCATTTTTTTTCGAAAATAAACCCCCAGCAAAGTCAGAATTTGCATAAGAAATTGAGATGAAGGTTGGATATTGTAATTAAGGTGAGGGTTAGGTTGAGATTTAACTCAAGTTTTAAGTCGGGGAAAATGGAAGATTCAAGCCTCACGTATTAGAGTTAGACTAAAAGCAATGTAGACCAAATAGATGTAGACCAAGCGAAAATAAACCAGGTGACAATTTGCAGCCCACCTGGTGAGCAATTCACAACTGCTGTGCAGAGGCATGCTGATTGCATTGCATTAGCTTTAACCATCAGGTAAATAAGATCCAGTTACACTCCTACCATTAGACTAAACACTTACACAGTGCAACGGCAAACACAAACATGACACAACACAGACAGATGTGCTAAATATATTTATACATACAAGAAAGTACATTGTGCCAGACAGTTCTGCTAATATATAATAAGCAAGGAGGTACATGTACTAGTGGGCTGATATAAGCTGATTACATTGGCTACAACTTCCCTTCTGTAAACATAATCCAGTTCAACAACATCATTCACAAAGTGAGACAGATGGTCGACATGCTACAAAAATACCTTCAGCATTATAAAGTTACCACTAAATGACAGGCAGAGATACTCAGATATCAATTTTACACATATATATTGGAAATACAAGTCATTATGTTCGTCTGTATTAACCCCTTGGCTATGGGAACAGGGTGTGTTGTGTACAAAGTCTACAGAGATTTCAGAATCGGGAACGGTTTAAGTTGCAGATCAGCATACGTGATCTACTGAAGATGTTAACTGATTGTAAAGTAATTTCTTCCTAGATAGATATATGATCTCTAAATTTGCGATGCAAAATGGCTTTGATCAAGAGACAACGAGAAATTTGCAGTATCGTTGCCTGGTCAGAATTATTTGGGGGACAATCAAGATTTTTCAAGGCACACTCTTATTATTTCTTATTTTTTAAAGGATTTCTTTTAATTTTTTGTGTATTTTTTTTGGTAAAATTAAATGTTCTTTCAACTACCCCCGATATTACTCTGCCACACTACTGCAAATTTCTCTTTATATCTTGATCAAAGCAATTTTGTGTCACAAATTGCGAGATCATAGGAAGCTACAATGTATACCCTCTACCCTCTAGATTCTACATTCCCCCATACTTCACTTAATACACACAAATACACGTGAACATGTATCTATTTCCATCAAGTGCTCTTGGTACAACGGCAGGTTTGCATGTCAGCTTGAGGCCTATATACTATAGGTGGAGTAGTTCAATGGTAGTCCTTCAAAGCTTAAAGTATATTGGAAAACATCTTGATGTTACTCTACACCAAGTAGATGAATTGAATATATATAATTGATTATCATATCAAATAGCAGACTTCCTACACAATGCTTCAAAATATCTTTTCAATGCAAAACAAATTTGTCAGTGCTATTTTCATGCAGGCGAGCACTGAAAATAATAATGTTTTGATTTTATCATCTCGCTTTACAAAATAGCGCTTTACAAAATAGCCTCTGGAAAAATAGTTATTTTTCCCCCTGATAAGTCTACACATGGTAAGTGTGCTGAATACATAATGATAATCACATGACTTTATACAGGGTTTGACACTAGCACTTGCTCGCTTAGCCAGGGCAAGTACAAATTTATGTCGGGCAAGTACATTTTATGAATTGTCTAAGTTTGCTTGCCCGATTGGGCAACTAAATAATTGTTCAACCACGAGAGAACAATGTAATTTCATGTGTAAATCTCATCTAGAAGAAAGAGGGCAGGTAAATTTTATATTGGGGCAAGTAACTTGACCGAATGGGCCAGTACAGAAAAAAAGTTAGTGTTGAGGATTGCTTTATCATATCAAATAACGCTTCATACCAGACACTGGTGCACAATGCTTATTACTCCTTGACCTTGGTCTTGTGTACTTAATGCTTGTATGCCCTGAATACATTTTGTGTATGGAGAAGTGACGCTGCAAATTTGTTACAAACTGGGATGATGGATGGGTGGGCTTTGCAGGGGATTACCTATCATAGTGCATACCATATTGCACATTAGATGACTCCCTGGATGTCATTATCCATGAGGGATAAATACCTACCCCTTTATCACAAATGCATTCATCCCTAGCCTGGCTAGAAAAACCACTGGAAAAGAAACAAAAAATAAAAAATTACTGAACCCTACACACCACCATAGCTCACCTGACCTAGGTCACTCACAACTTCCTCTTCCCAGCGCCTGACCACTGAGAGGGGAGGAGGGAGGGAGCTAAAGGGGTAGGTATTTATCCCTCATGGATAATGACATCCAGGGAGTCATCTAATCCATTTCAGGATAACTACCTACCCCTTTATCACAAATGCATAAACGCTGACCAGCACCACTCACAAGGTGGGGGGGAAGTGATCCCAGCTAGAAGACACGCCCAAGGCGGCCCCAGCAAAGGAAGGACCGGGAGCCACAACATCACGGTGGCAGCAAACAACAAAGAGTTGGAAGCGAACAAGGAGACACCTGCATGAAAGCCCTCAATGGAAGCGCCAACAAAAGGAGCCCATGACTACACAATCCCTCTGGCATCCCGGGCAGGAACCGGAACAGCAACAACTGCCTCACAGCCTGCTGCACAAATAGCTCCCACAACCAAACAAAAACTACTGGACAGTCTAGCTCCGCAAAATTAAGAACTCTACATCAAAGCCTGAATGACTAAGGACAACACCTCATAGCCCCGGAACTGCTTCCCAGAACGGGACACCGACTAAGCTATGCAACAGGTAAAAACTGACCAAAGACCACAAGAGGGCCACTGCTAGGAACAGCAACACAGAAAGTGCCGTAAACCGGAAGGAAATCCCTGGTCAACGAGGAAGGAACGCCCTCATGAACTCGGAGCCCAGGCAGACACTAACCCCACAACATAACTAGTGGGGATAACAACTTCCACAGGTCGCACACACTGTTGCATAGGCCCCGACAAAACCTATCCGACAGGGCGAGAGTTGCAAAACTGACAGCCAGGGAAATTGCTCCTCAGGACAGAGCCCTGTCAGCAACCTGCCGAAAAATGACCATAAGGACACATAGAGATGGGATAAGGCTTAAGAAGTCTTGCGGAAGAGGCAATGACTGAAGACTCAAACAAAATTAGGACTGCCAAGAGGGCCAACTAATGAAAAGAAGCAACAAGTTCGGCGATGGAACACAAAACCTCATCTCCAAACCACCTCCGAAAACCAAGAGGAAACTGAAGGCTCACCCTGCTTATCAACCCCTGTACACTAACAAACCTGAAAGAACAGGTATCCCTGCAGAAGAAGGGCAGACTGCCGGATAAGCACAAAAACTATCCTAAGACAGACGTCCACTAGGATACACATCAAGGGGCAAGGCCCAGAGAAACAGATGAAGACAACATTGACGAAGCAGCCCCGCATCAGACCTATTACAATCCAAGGAGTGGATGGTATGAAACCACAAAAGAGCCCTACTAAGCATAGTTGCTGGCACAATAACATACCCAACAAATACGCCAAATAAGTATTCGGCTGAGCATCTCCTCTATAAACACACAAAATGGTAGATACCTCGGCCATAAGACACACACAATGAATACCTAGCAGGAAATATCCAATAAGCCCGACAGGACTAGGAGGCTCAAAATGACCTGAGCATCCAGCATCCCCCGTCAGACAAAGGCAAAGAGCTCGGCAGGAAGCCTTCCACAAGCCCAACAAGAGGCAAGATAGGGACCCCACTTGCCCACACAAGTCAAAGAACTTCCGTCGCCACCGGAATAAGGCCTGCAAAGAAAGCCTAATGCACAGGATAACCAGACAGTGAAAGATGAAAAATTACAAATTCCAGCCTGGGCCAACGAAAGAACTGGAAACGCCCAGGCAATCGTCTCCCTCCAGACTGAACAAACAATTGTTCTGAAAACCCATCTCGGAGCCGAAACCCGAAACATAAAAATACCCTAAAAGGAGATAAACAAGATCAATGGCCTCCACAGACCACGATACCATAAATTCCTCCAAAACTGGCTCCGAGAAAACTCAGGCAGGAGTACACGGAGAGCATAAGGTAAGGAATCAACCAGTCCAGAAAAGACTAATGTATTATCACCAACATGAGGTGAGACTGCTCACACAAGTGAAAGTGGGGCATATCCAGAACAAACCTCAGCCAGAAATGTCAAACTCTACAGGCACTGACCAACAGTGTCCAACTGCACCCATCACACCTTACATTCCTGGAAATAACAGACGACTAAAACCAGGTTCCCCTCAGATGGTCCAACACGATAGGAGCAGCCCAGCTCTGACCAAATGTTTGCTATGACAACAATAGCCAACAACTGCAATGATAGAGGCAAGGTGATTGATGAAACATCAAAACCATCTTTTACTAAAGAATTTGGAACATAACTACCACCAGCCGGACCCTGAAAGGACCCTGTAAGAGCCCAGAAAGAACGACGCAAGTTAGACATACTGAGCCAAAGATAAGACAAAGATGCACTCGAGACCCACCGGTAGCCTAACGGCAAACCCCTCTCCTCCCAAGTCTGCAGATCAGGGAGGAAATGGAGAATGCGAAGCATCTCCTAACTATGCCCAGCCACCAGTAGGAGGCAACTCCACAATGAACTGAAAAGGACAGACCATCACAGGGGCCTACCAAAAAATGTTGAATACTGGAAGTCACATAAAAAGGAGAGGCTGAAGGCCCTGGACAAGGAACACTGCATGCAAGCCATTGACGTAAGCCCAAGGCTATAATGAGTAAGTCAACATCCAGAGAAGAAAGGAAAGGAGCAATGTACATATGAGTCCTCAGTGCGACTGAGCATGCATGAAGGCAGTGCAGAGTACCTCAACCACTATACCTGAAAGGTGACCAAAATGTGCAAGATTGACATCATCAATCCAGTGGCCAGGGCCAGTGGAAGCGGGGAAGGGGGTGAGGAGGGAAGGAGGGGGAGAAAGGACCAGTGCCAACAAACATACCTCCTACATGCACACACATCATACAACTCCCTGAGATGGACCCATGCAGATACATCACGACATCATACCAGAGATACTCATTCACCAGTGGGACAGGAGCCTATCAGAAAGGCAACAGGACAAATACTGCATGACCAAAGCTAATGCTGGAGCTCCAATATGAATAGGACCAGCAGGAAAACCCAACAGCCCGACTCATAACATGCAAATATAAGAAGCATTGCTAAAACTAGTGATGCCATAACACTAGTGTGACAGGGAAAGACCTGACAGTCTGACTCAAAACATGCAAATATAAGAAGCATCGCTAAAACTAGTGATGCCATAACACTAGTCTGACTCATAACATGCAAATATAAGAAGCATTGCTGAAACTAGTGATGCTTACAACACTAGTGTAACAGGGGCTGTCCAGTACATAAAGGACAACCCAATCTGTACAGAGGCAACAGGAAGGGTGGGAGAATCCCCATCTAGAACAGAGCCAGACGGGACAATCCCCCTTAGGGAAAGGCCACAGCCGGGACTATTCCCATCCAACAACAGAGCAAGCAGGAACAATTCACAAACAAGGACAGCACTAACAGGGACCAAACCTGGACCATAGAGCAGACAAAACAGGACGATTCCCCGACAACAGGACAAGGCCAGTCAGGAAAATTCCCAGACTAGGCCAAAGCCAATCAGGACAGTCCCTGAACGAGACTACGGCAAATCCCAACCATTCCCGGACCAGCCTACAGCCAGTCGGGACAATACTCAGACTAGACTACAGTAGTTTGGACAATTCCCGGAACAGCCTACAGCCCGTCGGGATAATACCTGACCCAACTACAGCCAGCCGGGACAATTCCCAGACTAGACTTTAGTCAGACGGGATAATACCCAGACTAGTTTACAGTCAGCTGGGACAAGTCCCGGACTAGTCTACAGATGGCCGGGACAATTCCCAGACTACTCTACAGTTGGCCGGGACAATTCCCTGGCTACTCCACAGTCAACCGGGACAATTCCCTGGCTAATCCACAGTCGGCCAGGGCAGATCCTGGACTAGCCTATGTACGGCCAGAACAAATCCCGGAGTACTCTACAGGCGGCCGGAACAACTCCTGGACTAGTCCACCTTCAGCCGGGACAAGTCCCTGCCTCAAAAGTGCGAGACGGGATATTCCCGAAAGAGAATGAGGCCAGGCGGACCAAGTCCCGACAGGCCGCATGATAGCCTCTCTAGTAGCCAGTCCCGGTCAACTCTAGTGGGGAAACGTTCAAACCAGTGAACCCCAGACACGGGGACATGATGATCATGCCTACACTGCGGGTGCGGGAATGCGGGAATCCACACAAAACAGGAATCCCGACGAGGAAAGAGGAATCCCGATGTAGAAGACGGGAATTCCAAAGGAGCAGGGAATCCCAAAAGCAGATCCCGAGGCTACTATTCCCGGTCGAGGCAGAAGCCAGCAGTCCCGCTCAGACCAAGCGATGAGCAGGAATCCCGATCGGGCAGGGAATCATGATAGCCGGCAATGAGGCTACCATTCCCGATCCGGTGCCAGCAGTCCCGTTCAGACCAAGCAATTCCCGCAGAGGTGAAGCGGGAACGGGACAGGAAGCAGAGAGGCAGGAGTCCCGAGCAATTCCCGCAGAGGTGAAGCGGGAACGGGACAGGAAGCAGAGAGGCAGGAGTCCCGAGCAATTCCCGCAGAGGTGAAGCGGGGACAGGACAGGAAGCAGAGAGGCAGGAGTCCCGATACATGAGGTTGAGAGGCTTATATGTACATCAGTCGCGTAGACTGCAATATACCATCGTCCTGGACTCTTCAATTATCGTAGGTATCCACAAACCACGCACCGATCGAGGTGGGGAAGGGATATGGGTGACAACCCTGCCCGACATTGAGGGGGGCATTAGCGGGTCCTCGCGTCCACCCTGCCCGACATTGAGGGGGGCATTAGCGGGGGACAGTCACCCTATTCTAGCCTCACATTGCTCTGCAGTGCCTCGCCATCTCAAGACAATGATCCCCCATCAACGACGGCGATCAAAGATTCCATAGCTAAAATACAAAGAAAAGAAAAAAAAGAAAATTCCAAAACGTTAAGACAAAACAGGAGCCCCAAAACGAGGCTCCCTTCATATATTACAGCAGTGCTCGAAAAGCACACGCCTGCTGGCTCGGACCGACAAGATTGGGTGACGGGCCACTCAAAGTAGAACAACCCTATACACTCGCCCGACAGGGCCACAAGGCAAAAGGTTAACTCCTAGCATGGATTACAGCAAGCGACAACCTAGAGAAGCAAAAATGAAACAACGTAAGAGACAAGAATACATGTAGCTATGACTTCACTAGAGCTGCAAAATAGTAAAGAATCAAATCTAAAAATGGGAGTCTATACACAAAGCTCCCAACAAGCAATACAAACATAAAACCCACCAGAGGGAATAAAATATAAACATAGATCAAAGATCATAGAAATACATTCTAGAGGAGACCAAGAATGATAATCAAGCCAAGAATAAATCACATGCAGCTGAACAAACACACATGCAATGTCACACAGACACAGCAAAGGCAGCAGGAGCCCCAGCCGGGCTAAGCCTGCACAGATGCCTGGACCAGCCCACTGGAAATCCGGCACCAAGCCCTGTTGGAGAAAACAAATTGGGCACAAAAATTCGAAATTTCATAGACTCCAACAGCACTCAAAATCACATAACAAACATAACCAAACAACAAGGGTTCAATAAAACACCCACTAAGACAAAAAACAGACCATAAAACTGATACAATCTCACTTAAAGAAGCGTTGAAAACTAGGGGCAAAAGAAGCTCCTTCCAAAACAGTCTTCTAGCACAGGCGCGCTGGGAGAAGAGGAAGTTGTGAGTGACCTAGGTCAGGTGAGCTATGGTGGTGTGTAGGGTTCAGTAATTTTTTATTTTTTGTTTCTTTTCCAGCGGTTTTTCTAGCCAGGCTAGGGATGAATGCATTTGTGATAAAGGGGTAGGTAGTTATCCTGAAATGGATTATAAATTTGCATCTTGTAGGCAAGCCTCCACAATAAACTTTTTCTGTACTGTGGCCCATTCGGGCAAGTAAGATCATACATTTTGACAATTTACTTGCCTCAATATAAAATTTACTTGCCTCGTAGTTGAACAAGCACACTAGACAATTTATGGAAATTTGACTTGCCCGACACCAATTTTTACTTGCCCCGGGCAAGCGGGCAAGTGCTAGTGTCAAGCCCTGTTGTATGGACCTCTGTGGCCGAGAGCACGATCATGACCCAGGACCAGCCCTAGTTCCACTGATCTCTAGATATGCTTTACGGTTGAATAAGTGAGGGCGGTATGTATGCTCTGCTACGTTCTGTTGATTTGTATGTAATTCTAGCACATTGACATCGATGAGTTAGAGCCAATGATGCTAATTACCATGGTAAATGTTGCTGGTCTGTAATCGGGCCCCTGACCTCTGAACCCATTGGAAGGAAGTCTACGACTATGAGAGAAATTATTTGCAGTTATAATCCAAAAGCATACATGTGCACACCCCTAAAAACAATAAGGTACAAATGCATACAAAATGCAAACATGTTTAATAGTGTACTGCAGTTTTATCAAGAACAAGTTCAGTACATTTTTAACGGTAGTTCGTGGTCGTAAATGTTAAGATGAACAGGGTTGCCATCTTGAAAATGCATTGCGCACGATGTGAAATACACTTAATACCTTAATTAGCAAATGCAATTCAAGAAAATATAAATCTCAAGTTGTGATCTATTTAACAACCAATAATGGTAATGTTTTTTTTTATTGATTTCCCTAGCTTGCAAAACTGGTGGTAATTAGTCAAGGTTCAGTTTCCTGGACAGGATTTATGGGGTCGATGAAATGATTAATTACAGGCCTTTCATCATTAAGCCCTCATGTTTCTGTATGTGTACGTGTGAGATTTCCATTACTGATATCACCTGTGACTGTTTGCTATCATGAACTTTATTAACAATCATTCCGCAGTCAAACCTGTCCATAAAGACTGCTTAAAGGTAAAGGCCAGTTTTGGAAATGCCCCCCTCTCAAAAAAATGAAATGGAAGCTCTTATTACCAATAATGTAAAAGAATATAATTGTACTAATATAGGATTATCCAATTTTGGCCAAGAAACCGCCTACTAATTGATATATTTGCAAAATTATAAATTGATCTAGGGCCGGATAGATATCGCCAACGCGGAATCGCTCATACGCTACGTGTATTACGACCACGAGGTGTACACGAGGTGTTCGCTATACGGGCTTGTCCCTAGCTTGTCGATATCTCCCCCAGTGCTAGCGGCGCTGACAGGTCTGAACGGGCGGTGGATTTATGAATTTCACAGGCGGATATTGGATTTATTCCGATATTTCTGTATTTAACGATGCTTAGGTACGGATTTTACCACACAAGCCCTATTTCAATACATATTCAACAATATTGATCAATATAGATGTATTCGGCTACTTTCCCGAAACTGGACTTGGGCTTTAAGGCAGACCCAAAAAGACCTTTATGAAAGGTTCCTTTACATGGAAACTAACGACAGAGATGCATGGAGCTATCAGTTATCTAACACATAAGAATGAATATTGAAAACACATTATAAGTAAATACAGACTGAAACAAACACATGTATACACTTAACACATAAAAACATCTGTAACATACTGGTTTAATTAATCAAGTGCAGAATTGATTGCATGATCGATTTGAAAATTGGAAATCTTTATCTGACAGAGCCCTGATGTTGCTCATACTGGGGCCCTTCATTTAGGCCAAGGGGACAAACATTTTAAACGCTAAGTAGCTTACCTTCGCTAAGAACGGTCGAGAGGAATGAGAGCGACTGGCAGTCAACGCCATTGTATGCATCGGACGGGTCCAAAGACTTGAGGAGATCCCTGACATGGCGGACATGTATCCTAGCCTCACGCACTGTGTAGGGCTCTGGAAAAACAGAGATACAAAAATACAAAATGAAACATGTTTTATATAGTAGAAATAATATAATTTCAAACATTCACTCAAATAAAATGATTGAGATTAGGTGAGAGGAATAAGAGAGGCTAGCAGTCCACGCCATTGTATGCATCTGAAGGGTCCAGAGACTTGAGGAGATCCCTGACATGGCGGACATGTATCCTAGCCTCACGCACTGTGTACGGCTCTAGAAAAACAGAGATAGGAAAAATACAAAATTAAGCATAAAATACAAAATTAAGCATAAAATATTGTAGAATTATTAAATAAAATAGGTAAAATTTGACATTTTGACTATATCAAAAATATGTTGTCAGTCAAAATGTCATCAGACCAGTGCTAAATTTGAGCCCTGTAACTAACGAATTTGATGTGAGATTTCAAAATGTGTTAATACTTCAATGTCACACCAAGATCCTGTAAGGAACTAGGGGTTATGGACCATGGAATTGAGAGCTTACAAATACATTTCTTACAACTTAGAAAAGGCTACACAATATTTGTTATCAAAGCAGACAAATATAGTTTTTCCTTTCACACATATTTGACCATTTGACCTTGTACTACTGTGAATCTGTGAATACTTTGACCCGTTCAGGATTACCCTGGAAAATATTTGTACCGAGTGCATGAAAGGAACAACTATTTGTACATCCATTTTCCATTTGGACTGGTAAACAGTACAATTCAATTGAATCCCTCACTCCATACAGGCGTTTTGATGCTGTAAGTTCTATAATGTACAGCCAAAGAAATACAATGCGCACATGGAAGCAGTTTTACACTTGAAATAAATATTGTGCAGTACAACAATTCATTAACTTTCATTCAGGGCAAAAGATTTATTTATTTATTTTTATTTTTTTTTTGGGGGGGGGGGGGGGGGCTACTTTTCAAGCTTGCCTGCATGAAAATGGCACTCAAACATTTTATTTGCATAGAACTCTATGAACATTTTCAGGTGCTCTTTTATAATTTTTGGGGCGAATTTGCCCCGTGCCTGTGTATTTTTGTCACTGCTTTCATTACAAAATTTGTTAAAAATGACACTATTTATGCTCTAGATATTTGAGGTTAGGGTCTATTGGGACTGTGTTATACACCTCCCCACCCTCCAAGAATAGAAAGGAGAGAAATAATCAGTTTAAGTGGCAGTTCAGAAAAAAAAGTAGTCGTAAACATGTTTATATTAGATAGTTATAATATTTCAATGAGAGGAGTTGAATATCATGAAGAAGGCCATTTCACGATCGGTAGAAAATTTGTCTTAAAATGTATGTACATTTGCAAGAACAAGATAATCCAACATAAATTTATCACTCTACGAAAATCACACACTGCTGTTAGTCTGCAAAATTTAGGCCTGAATTGTATTGTCTATTAAAATTTAAATACTTAAATTTGACAAACTTGCCCCCGTACTACAGATATTTCATAAAAGATACATTATATTGTATTTCAATAAGTCACGGTTCATAGCTAGTACAGGGTTTCTCTTCTATCCATACCAGTGTAGTATTAAACATAAAATTAAACCCATTGTTAAGACCAATAAAAAAAGGTTAAAAGTTTTGATTGCCTAGATTTAGAACATTTTTAAGTCCTCTGATCTTTAAATCTATCGATCAACCCATTTTCTCAAATTAGATTCATCCAGGTTTCATCAATAAGTACATGTGTTGGATGACTTGCTGAATAGCTTTACCTCTGCGCACTTTGGTCCAACTGATATTGACACTGTCAACAAGAGCAATATACTAAGCAAATGAAAAACATGCTAGATAAGGTGGCATTTGAATGGTGTATCAGTTCATTGTCTCGATGACCTAGTGGCTACTGTAAACAATTTGTGAATGGCAAACACGTTCAAATTTTAAAAAGACTGAAATTTGCCACGTTAACACAATAGAGCAAGTGCCACATTAATGCTCAAAGTCTAAATTAAAACTTGCATGTACAGTGGAATTGTTGTGAAATATGGCCTAAAGGCCATATTTCATGAATACATTGTATCATATTATGCAGCCATACAAGCAAGACCTCAAGGCATTAAGAACGTCTGGAATAATTTCTTCCCAAAGTAAAGTCTATTCTTAAGGAGCCTATTTGTTTGTATTATTTGAATCCCTGGACTGAATGGACCTTTAAATATCCATTGTAGCACAAAAAGCCCTTGAATAAATACAAGGCAGACCTCCAGGTATCACAATTAATCAACGCTGCACCCATCAATGCATCTCATCAGTCTTCACGATATGCTGATGTCTCGTGCGACCCACACACAGGGATTAAAGGGGGGCAATTCATCGTACAGAGATACACAGAGATAGGTATGCTTGGGCCAGCTTTGCACACCACTGAGCAAGTGCTCAATCTGTAACTTAAAGGGGTCCACTTCCCTACAGATATTACATGAAAGATTATGCAGCGAATCAGTCTTCATGATATGCTGATGTCTTCTGTGACCCACACCAGGGGGATTAAAGGGAGAAATTCATCCTACAGAGATAGGTATGCTTGGGCCAGCTTTGCACACCACTGAGCAAGTGCTCAATCTGTAACTTAAAGGGGACCACTTCCTACAGATATAACATGAAAGATTATGCAACGAATCAGTCTTCACGATATGCTGATGTCTCCTGTGACCCACACAGGGGGATTAAAGGGAGCAATACATCGTACAGAGATCATACAGAGATAGGTATGCTTGGGCCAGCTTTGCACACCACTGAGCAAGTGCTCAATCTGTAACTTAAAGGGGACACTTCCTACAGATATAACATGAAACATTATGCAACGAATCAGTCTTCACGGTATGCTGATGTCTCCTGTGACCCACACAGGGGGATTAAAGGGAGCAATACATCGTACAGAGATAACTCAGCAGCGTGAAGGTATGCTTGGGCCAGCATCGCACACATAGCTTAAAGGGGAGCACAACCTACATGAAAGATTATGCAACGAATCAGTCAGAATCAGTTTTCATGACTAGCTGATGTCTCCTGTGACCAAGTGAAAAAAATACATGGGGGCCTCAGGGTATTTTAGCTCCCGAAATGCCTGGAAGAGCCCCTGAAAATCTTAAAAAGAGCCCCTGTGAACTTGCACAGATTTCAATGGAAACTAAATTAAAGTGCTATTTTCATGCAGGCAAGCTTGAAAAATAAAACAAAATAAAATAAAATAAATAGTCATTTTTTCCCCGTTGTGACCAATGCCAGGGGATTAAAGGGAGCATTTCATCTTATCTTAAGTACAGAAATAACTCCACAGCATGTAGGCATGCTAAGGTCAGCGCTGCTCGCAGCTGACCAATTGCTCATTGTGCAACAATAAGTCTGTAATTTAAAGGGGTGCACTACCACTATTAAAATAGCTCAGTAGCAAGCATCCAATTACATAAACTATAAATTTCAGGGCTAGCCTACCTGTCTTCATAAACAGAGAGAACAAGATCAATGGCTGATTCTCCAACCAACTGATTCCCAATTCCAGTGTGCTCAATACTTACAAGAGATAGCTCCATTTTTAATAAGTTTATAGGGGCATGTTACCAACAAAATATAATGCCATGTGATGTATTTATTAATCAAAGCATCCTCCTCCCTGATGTATGGTCATGTCTTTCCCAACCCAGGCTTAGGGACTGTGGGGGTATAATTCATCACAGTTACTGTTCAGCAAGCAACTAGGCACTCAATAATGTGTACAAGCAAGCCTCTGCCAGCTCCGCATACAACTGAGCAATGGCTGCTTTTTCAACCAATCCGACCATTTGAAACTTAAAGAAATGCAAACCAAATCAATTGGTGCATCAGATATATTATGGTGATGTCTTTTGCAACCCAAGATTGGGGACTGTGGGGGTGTAGACACTCACTAATGTTTAAGTATGCTAGGGCAAGCTCCGCATACATACAACTGAGCAATGGCTGCTTTTGCAACCAATCCATCTGCAACTTAAAGGGGTATACATCAATTGATGCCTCAGTCATGTTATTTTTGATGTCTCTTGTGACTAAAGCAAGGGGGTTCTGTGAGGCATTCATTACAGAAATAGCGCAGTTAGCAACTAGACATTCACTAATGTGTTAGCATGCTAGGGCCAGCTCCGAATACAACTGAGCAATGGCTGCTTTTGCAACCAATGCATCTGCAACTCAAGGGGTACACATCAAGTGATCCTTCAGTATTCCTTGTTATTTTGTATCCATCTCATGTGACTACAGTGAGGGGATTCTTGGGTGCCATTCATCTCATTAAATATTTAGTGCTCAAGCAACTAGACACTCAGTAATGTGTTCGCATGCAAGGGCTAGCTCCGCATACAACTTGAAGTGGTGCAGACACACCAATCCATCCATCAGTCTTCCACAATATTTGTGAAGTCTCGTGTGACTAAAGCAACGGGGATTCTTACGTGCTTTCATCAAACAGAAATAACCCATCAGGCAACTAGACACTTAGTAATGTGTTCACATGCTAGGGCCAGCTCTGTATACAACTGAGCAATGGTTTTGTTTTGCAACCGATTTCTTTGTAACCTAAAGGGGTGCACAACTAAGGCTGTCGATTTCGGGTATATTTACTACCCGGGACTCGCGATAATTTTTCGGGCGAGTCCCGGGTACCCGAAATTTATCAATTTGTTGATTTCGCTATAGAATACTATAGGCATGTCACGCCGCTGGGAAACATGTTCATTCAAGTGACAAAAATGCAGCGCATTTATGACAATAAATCATCTTATAAAATACAGCAAATTCGTAAATCTATTTTTTGCTTTTTTTTCGGGATATCGAGTATCGATTTTTGCGCCCGGGACTCGACATTTTTCGGCGGGACCCGGGTACCCGGGACTCGTCAACAGCCTTATGCACAACACATCAAAGCATCAGTCTTACAGAGGCATGGTATGAAATAAACTGACCTTGGACCAAAATGGTTTGAATAATTATTGATTGAACAAATACAAGTTTCAAAATCATACCTTCCACAACTTTGATGGTGCTGCCATCCTTGAGTCCATCAATGTTCTTGAGCTCTGCAAAGTTGTCCAGGACATTTCCATCTATTTGTAGTGAGAAGCATGTTCTGTGGCAGGTGTCCTCTCTGTCCATGAGAACCTGGTGGATCTCTTGAACCATTTCCTGGGGGCTGACCTGGAGGGAAATAGAGGAAAATGTAGGCATACAGTCAACATTTAAATACAAAGATTGAAAAAAGTTGAAGTGAGAAGAATGTTATGTGACAAGTGTCCTCTCTTATTTATGAAGTCACATAAAGCCGAGGAATTACACCTTTGCCATGGTTACCATGGCAACACCTCATGGAGGGACCGCCCACCTGCCTGCCGAACCGTGACTCCTTTATAATCCCGTCAAATTTGTTTCAAAGGCAGGAGTACACGTAGTACTAACAAGCAATAAACCTGAATTATATTTCTAACAACCTTTACCACAGGCATGCATACAAGTATTCCGGAGATGATACTAGAACAAATTCACTAGGCTTGCGGTTTTGTTTATGACTCTTCACGTTTTCATAATATTGCTCTATCAATTATAGAGTGTGCAATAATAGAGCGACTTTTTATGGCTTGGTTTAACTTTTCAAAGAAATTGAATATCATTCGTGACCACAAACACATTTCTCGTAAAAGGGGCACAATGCAAAGCTAGGCAAACTTGCTAGATGTGTAATCAATGACTTTGTGACTGTCAGGTAAGTAAACTATTCAATATTACAATTTGGTTGTGCCTTACCAAGTAAAATCATGAAAGCTCTAGGTGAAGTACCGAAAAAAAAAAAAAACATTCTTACATTTTAGAGACATAAAAATGATGGTCAACAACTTCTAATCCAGGGCTCGACATTAGCACTTGCCCTGTTGCCCGGGGCAAGTCAAAATTGATGTCGGGCAAGTCAAATTTGGTAAATGGCCTGGTTTGGTTGCCCGATCGGGCAACTAAATAATTGATGAACTATGACTATAAGAAAACACTCTAAATCTCAAATAGAAATAAGCGGGCAAGTCAATTTTCTGTTTTGGGCAAGTAAAATTTTAAAATCCATGATTTTACACTTGCCCGAACGGGCCAGAAGAGAAACAGTTAGCGTGGAGCTTTGTCTAATCTACATTTTATATGCATGATTTTGTCCAAGATTGTACACATACAATTATGAAAATGTACAAAGAACAAACATGTGATTCCCAATTTCTGATGCAAGTGAACTTTGTATTTCATCAAGTTTTGTACAAAATGGACAGGTAATGTACTGTTTTTGAAGATCAAGAAAACTTTTGGCCTTAAAATAGCTCCTTATCAAGCAGCCACTCAGTGTAATCTCTCAACAATTACAGGAAGTATCTGATTTACACTGGATTCATCTTCCAGACACCAGATTTACCACTTATATCACCCAAGTCAACAACGTTTCAAGATAATCTCTCTTGAACACGTGCATGCGTGACAAAACACAAGTTCATAATGAGCTTTATAACTCAGTATCGGTATGGCTAAACAACACGTACCATGGAATAAATGGAAAATGATTTGTTTGTTTGTAATATAGTATCACCAAGTTCAGTTTCCTGACCCAAGATTTACAACTTTTTCTAGTTGACAAGGTTTGAAGATGATCTCTTGAACACGTGTGTGAGAGACAATACACAAGTTCATAATGAGCTTTATAACTCAGTACGTGTATGCTCCAACATCAAAGAGCATGCAATAGTTGGAAAATAATTTGTTTGTCTGGAATAATATTACAAATTACATCTGCCAGATTTACCACTTTCCCCAGTCAACATTTAAAGGCAATTTCTTCTGCAGGTGTGAGACAATGCATGTACTTTATGAAGCATTTTGTGCATCAATTGTAAGATCTGCTACCACATCACGCTCCATGCAACAATTAATCTGGAATAACATTTCAAAGTTAATTTAGTTTTACATCTTCTACCAAGTCTGTGACCCAGTCAACAATAAAGGCAATAATCTCTTTCACTCATGTGAGAAAATGCATTACTGTAAAGTGTAAAGCAAATTACTCCTGTTTATTACCTATGATCCAACATCAGACCATGCCATTTAAACATAATTGGATAACTTTGTTTGTCTGAACTTGGTGGTATTATTATTATTTTTAAGTTCATTAGTATAGATCTACTTCCTCTGTCAATGCAGGAAATTTTTTATTTATTTTTTTTAATTGTAGAGTTCTACTTTATCAATCTGATGAATATCACAAAATATTTAACATAATACCCTATAATTTTAGGGGCCATTTTAGGGGCTATTTTGAAAATTAGGGGGCAAAATCGCCCTCAGCCCCCGTATAGACCTCTGTCTAGACTAAGTACTGGTGGACAACCTGTCCTTGACATGTATATCAATGCACACTTGTAATCAGCAATGGCCCTCTGGCCTGGGGCCACTAAATATTAGATTTGGGCCACAAAACTTCATTGATCCTAAATAATAAATTCCACTGGCCCAAATGGGCAACCAAATGTGACATGATTTGTAATTTGTTTTCTTTGTTTCGGGCCACAAGAATTAAACAAAATCTTGCTTTTACTTGCCCGATCGGGTCACAAGGTAAAAAGGTTCAGACCACGGCATTTAAACATAATTGGATAACTACTTTGCTTGTCTGAACTTGGTGGTAGTATTATTACAAAGTTCATTATACTTCCTCTGTCCAGACTAATTACTGGTGAATAACCTTGACATATTTGTGTTTCAATTGAGATTTATAGTTCTGTACTATCTGAGCACTAGACCATTCATTGCACATTTTACAAAAGGCAAACAAATAAATATCAATCAATCAATCACCTGATTTCTGTGAAATTAGATCCACTTAAAAATATTATGATTTTGGGATGTGCATACATGCATTTGATTAACACAAATAATTAAATTATAGCTTTCTTTTGAGTGATAAATTTACAAACTAATCGTATCAACAAAAATAAAGCAAATGTAATCTGTAATATAAACAATGAAGATTTCCTTACTAACTATATTTCTAAATTAACATTTTACTGCTGATCACAGATAGTCCAATGAACTCTTGCATCTCACACAAGTTTGTTTAAATTTTAATCACAGACCAAACATGGAAGACGACTCCAGCATGCTTTATAGTAGGTAGGATACTAGGGTCCATGCTTTTACTGCTGCCATTTTGCTGACCTGTTTGATTGTCTAGCGATTATGTAATACTTCTCTGAAACTATCTATTTGTTATTGCATCTGCCGCTAGGAGCTAATTCCCCTTCTACACTTTCTAGCCAAGAAATGCAACAATTCACAAAAACACATGTGGAATGTACCCAGTACCAGCAGAATTGCCTCTTGTAGTACTTAGACTACCACTAACTTCTTTGAAAATTAAGAATATAATATTAAAAAAAACTTATTTCTAAACTATTATAGTACAATTGTATTTGTGGTGGTAGGGTCAAACATACATGTACCTCCTTCTATGGGAATTTTCTTTCGATGTTTTTAGTGATGATATGAATTAGTATGGGCAAATTGCTAAAAAACAATTATGATATTCTCGTAGTAATATTGTTTTTGTGTGGGTAGGGGTGAATAGTACAGATCGCACATGTGCAGCTGCCTATATGGGCAATTACTAATATCCTTTCCACTGGCCTGCTTGGTGCATACTTGCCTACACACTCCACCATGTGGGATTTATTTGCCACGTGCTTGGACTTTGCACAAGTCTGTGAATGTAATATGGCGTTCTGTATAATAACCAATGTGCTAAATAGAGGATTGTACAGGATATAGTTCATGTATGATACAGGTGTATGCTACTAATACTATCAAATCAATGTTAAGATTAGTATTTAACTGTGTTTACATAATGCCTTACAGGTTAAAGGTTAAAAGCATCTAGTAGAATATAATTAGATATATTGATAAAATTTACCTTGAATATTAATATTTCTGTCCATAAATAATTTGTTCATGCTTGCTTAAAATCATAGCTTCTACTTGCATCAAAAATCGGACAGATAAGATTGATTAGGCTATTACTTTACCTGTATTTTGTACTGATCATAATTCTTTCCATTGTATAACATGTAAATATGAACATTCTCCCAGTTTATTTTAATTCTAACATACAATATTATAAGAATGTCTCATACAAAATTAAGTAAATGTGAAATTAATGATTTACCTGAAGATCAAATGGCTCTGTGGATGGTGGGACAAGTTTCACTGTGAACGCTGCATCCTGTATCACGATCACATCCTCCACCTTTGAATCTTTCTTCTCCTCTTCCTTCGCCTCCTCTCCCTCCTCCTTCGCACCATCCTCCTCTCCGTCATCCCGCCTCGCGTTGCCATTGGCAACCGCTTCTTTGAGCTCCATGGCATCAACGTGCATACAGTCCACACCGCTGTCTTCGCTGTTTGGCGTCACATCGCCGCTGCTAGCCGCTCCGACGTCGACGTCGACATCGTTGACGGGCAGGGGATGGGCATTGTCCACTCCGTTGACCAGAGGGGCTGGATCAGCCATCGTCCGGTCGCAATGGCTCGATTGGAAGGAGAATTGTCAAGTCGCCTCACTCAGGTTTCGGATTGCTGCTTGCTTGCTTGTCTTGGAATACTGTTACCACTGTGGCTTGGACTCTGCAAATGCAATTAGAGAAGAGAGCATAGGGATCAGTTCAGTTGACTCCTTGGCTAACAAACAGATTTGGGGGAACAGATTACAGCAAGCACAGATTATTATGCAGCTCGCTATCTGGCTAGTGCACACACACTGGTCATGTGTTACATAACTCAACACAGAAGGATGATTATTGCCAAACCTATTATAATGGTCATCCAGCAATTACTCAAGTAATTCTTTCGGCTCATCAATTATTACAGCGATTGTACACACTACATAACTTGAGTAATTTGGAGTTCCTTTGGTGGTTTGGGTAGATTCAACTAGTAGACAAGATAACACTGTGCACCTCCAGTGAACATATATCTGGCTAGATTTGCTTAAGGTGTTAGTTTGCAAGTGTTACCTAACATGTATTACAGCATGACTCGGGAACTATTCCCTAACGCAATAACAGTTTCATTGTGATTCTGTTTCTGATGCAATCCACCCACATACTGAATTAAATTAGTTCATACATTATATAATTCAATGCTAGAGTATCATTCTTTCCTTTTCGCCAAATCAGACAAGTAAAATAATAACTTCTCATAATTGAAGTGGTCTGAATTTGTTTCCCCAAAACAAAAGAAAAGATGACGTCCGTTACCTATATAGTTACCAGTTTAGGCAGGTAAAATTTATCAATGAAATATTGACGTTCCAAAGGCTAGTTTTTGGTGGCTCCTGGACAGAATACCTGTACTAATTTTGAGCCCTGGCTCTGTGGACAGTTGGAATCTGAAGGATTGATGAGCGACAAATTTGCCAATCAAGTGACTAGTTGTACTTGTCCTGTTACTGAATACTGCTAGCAATCTTGTTGATTAATGGTTGCTGGCCCTACACCCATTTGGTTTGAGGCGTGACTCATTTGGTATAATGGCCGATGCCTGAATTTACTGAAACTTATATTTTCCCTAATCCAATCTTGACTCCCAACCCTAAACCTAATCCATACCATAATCCCAATCCCTAACTGTAATTATAATTCCTAATCCTAATGACTCATTAGCCTCTAAACTTTGAATTTGCTGGTAGACAAAATGGGAGTAGACCACCTTGGTGTAGACCAAGGGGCAAGTGCACTACCCATCTCGATTGAAGTACACAGACCAGATTGAGTAACCGGCTGCCCAGGCCTAACAGCTGCTGCTCATGTCTCTCAAATAAGTGGAAGCACGGGGCATAACAACTTAACAAGACTAATTATTATAGATGGTCATGCGTGGATGGGGATGCTACACCGCAGATCACCATTGTGCGCACTGCATAACACTGAGCCAGTGTGTATTACGCACCATACACAAGGCGTTTGCAAGATGGCAGATTTAGGTATCTAAACAGCTGACCAATGCTTCAGCTTATCGGTAAGTGGAAGTATAACAAAAGATGGAGCATAATAAAGTGCCAGTGTGAAGTATGTTTACAAAGTTCATGAGCTTAGGTCAGACTCATGTACCCATTTCACACTGGTCACATAGTTTTGGTCTAGATCTTGTTCATATTTCTGGATATATGGCCTAATTCTGGCTGTTAAAAGGGATACTAGCCCCAGGCAACTTAGGCAAGTGCTAAGGATGTGGATCATATTGTGGCTAATTTAGGCAGCTGAGCTGAGGTGGATAACTCATCATCTTCTTGTCTTCTTGTTTTGTCCTGGCCCAGGATTGTTTGCTTCTCAAACATGTCTATTGTATACTACTACTTGTAGAAAGCACATGTATTTTAGGTCCACTTCTCCACTCGAACACACTTTTTAATGCAGTTGACAAATTAATTGCATCACTAAATAATAAATGTACACATATTACTGTTTCTATGAACAGTTCAGAGAGCTATTTTCATGCAGACAAACTGAAACAGCCCCTCCCCCCCCCCCCCCCCCCCACCCATTGAGTCCAATGTCTGTATCACATAGCGCGCACCAAACTGAGTAGAGAGGAGGGGCTGTGTTGGGAATGTGACCTTCAAGCAGGGCTCAATGTCTGACCGCAAGTCTGCCCACAACTACATGTAATCTGCAAAGTCAAGGGCAATACACACTGCACATATCCTTGTTCCTGCCATACTATAAATGTACTAATTATTGTATCAATATTGATTACTGTACATCTTGTTATTGTTGTAGGTATATATGGCTTAAAGGGAGAGTACAATGTTTGATTTCCCCTATATGAATAACGCATCAAATTGAGCAGAGAGGAGCCCTGGGGCTGGGTTTGGAATGTGACCGTCACGCAGGGCTCAATGTCTGACCGCAAGTCGGCCCACAACAGTGATCTGCAAAGTCAAGGGCAACACACACTGCATGTATCCTTGAATATGCCATACTACAATGTCTATTGTGTAATGTCTGTAGCCTAGGTACAGCTCTCAACATTATTCAAGCGAAAGGATCATATCATAACCAGTCTAGAAAATTACAGGTGCATATCTGGAGTGATGTGGTATTAGATTATTCTCTATTATGGACAGTTATATTCTCGGTCAAATTGAAGCTCTTTGGTATGACTAGGCGGACATTTCACTTCACCTCTTACTTCAAATCTAAAGTAGATACAGTGAATATAGCAATAGAGTATTACTATCCATTGGTTGCCTATGATTGAATGTCCCATAGCACTTGCCCGCTTGCCCGGGGCAAGTAGAATTTGATGCCAGGCAAGTAAAATTTAATAATTGACAAGTTTGCTTGCCCGATTGGGCAACACAATTTGTTTTGAAAGTATGAGAAAATAATGTAATTTCACATGTGTAAATCTTATCTAGAAGAAAAGAGGGCAAGACAATTTTATATTGGGGCAGGTAAAATGTAAAAATGTATGATTATACTTGCCTGAGCGGGCCAGTACAGAAAAAAAGTTAGTGTGGAGGCTTGCCCATAGTAACATACTGCAACTGTGTGCGTTGATTATGATCAATGTTGATTACAAAGGCACACTTCACAACTTGTATGGAACATTCCCTTTTTTCTCGACAGCGGCAAAATGTGACAACAAATTTAATACGTAAATTAAGTTAAATTGTACTTGGACCAAGGAATTCTTACAACCCTTGTAATGGTAAGTCTATGGTCAGACTATGATTGAATGTCCCACATGTGACAAACCTCATCACCTGTGTGCGTTGATCATGATCAATGTTGTTGACATAGCCAGGTATGTACACCGCACTACAACTAAAAAATGAAAATAACTCACTACTGATTGTTACACATTATGCCCCACAGTCAACTCAGTCCAGGGCCCATATTCAAGACTAAACACTAGCTTTCTTTTCTACTAGCCCGTTCGTGCAAGTAAATTTACTTTCTTCAGTTTGTTTTCAAAACATTTAGGCCTTTACACTAACTTTTTTTGTGACTTGCACTTTCGGGCAGGTAAAATCATTAAATGTTCACATTTTCCTTGCCCAAACAGAAAATTGACTTGCCCGCAAAAAATCAATGTGAAACAAAAGTTAAATCAATTATGATAGGTAATTTGATCTGCTTGGCACTTTTTTTTGCTTGTTTCTAGATGAGATGTACGCTTAAGAAATTATATCTTTTCTCTCCTAGTCAGACAGAAATGTTAGTTGCCCATTCGGGCAACCAAACTAGACAATTTAGGACATTTTACTTACCCAACATCATCTAAGCCCCGATATTAATCAGGCAAGCTCCATTAGCAAATGTAACAATTCATGAAGTTCCTTTACCTGAATACCTGATTCCAATAGTTTGACAGAGCAAACAAACCAAACAAACATACATGTATTTACCCAAACTAAGAAACACTTCTAAATGAAACAACAGAAACATGAAAACATGATAGTAAATTTGTTGTAATTAAAAAAAAATAGGAAACCTGTCTAAAACCTTCATAGGAACGTGTTAATGATACCATGATAAAAAATAGTGGCATGGACATGTTGCTGGTAGTAAAGCCTGCAATTCATTCATAAACAAATACGATTTCATCTTGAGACTTGACTGAACTGTATGTAACCCACTTCCCTTCAGGATCAAATCTACACACAATGAAGTAAACGTACAAATGAGAAATTCATAAATATTTTCTTATTGCAACAATACAAGTAAATATAAACTTATAAAGATGTTGAGCTATTACTAAGTTCTATCAAACTTAGAATATTTTATTAAATTCTAAGAGTAATATTCAAACAAAAGGTTACGGCACAAGACTATGATCTCATAATAGGACTAATGATAATCTAATGTACATACCCTATTATAAATGATAATAAAGGTTAAGTGGCCAACAGATAAGCATGTTCATATTTCAATTCAGATCTGCCTCAAACCAGTGTATCTACGTGTATCTCAAGCTAGGTGTTCTTGGCACAGATTTTATGTACTTTTAATAGAGCAGAGTTTATCTTAATGATGCGTGTTTACGCGCATCAGTACATCATTGTGCACTTACATGTAATAACTGTTTAAAGGGTTGGCTCGGACTCTCGGATTCAATGAAACGTACACGTACAGTGGGGGTAAAAATATCCCCTGTAGTCTATTTACGCAAGTGCTTCTAAACCTATATTACGCTATGGTGGTAATGCAGTGGATAAAGGGGGAAGGGGTCATTCTAAGGCGATGCCTGGTATTTAGTCCCAGTGCTTACTGGCCGCAAGGCATAATAACACATCTATCACGCAGGCTGGCTGGATTAATTACTAAACCAACTTCACAGTCAGATTCTATCCGACAAATCCAGAACCATCTCCAATTTAAAGGCATTCATCAGTCCTCACTTGTGATACCTGGGGAATCAAGGATTATAAATGTATGTGTAACTGCCAAAAAGAGCCCTTGAATTTGAAAACCGAGAAACTGACCAAGATTTCTTTCTTCTTGTAGAGTTAAATGTAAAACAAATTTCTATAGTTAATTCAGGAAAGCAAGCAATTTAGACAGGGATTGACAGGCACTGTCTAATTCAGATGTAAATCAGTATGAAAAATAACATTTATTTTCAATTAGCACTCTTATTTGGCTTTGAGTGTACTACGTAACTGACCCAAGTGAATATGAGTATGATAATGTACATGATTATTTTCACTTGTATACTATACATGAATATGGGGATTTAAAATGCACGGCAGACTGGCTAGACTCTAGTCAGTCATGAATGAAGAGCTTTCTCGCTCGCATCTCCCTCCCCGCTCCCTCACCGTGACGTCAGTTGACGAGCCTTCTAGTTCTACGTCATCACTGGGGTCTCTGTATGCGTCAGTCACAATGTGACTTTGCGCAGAGGAGGGTTTTATTTATGACTGCAAGGCCGCACAAGACATTCTGTGAATTACTCGTGGGTGAACGCCGCCCCTGGTATACTACTACATGCAGTAGCATGGGGCATTCTGCATTCTGGGGCATTATGTAGTATTTTACCATGGAGGGGGGGGGGGGGGGGGGGGGGGGTCTCCAACAATGAAAAGAAAAACGTATCAAACTAACAAGCAAGTATGCAACAACAACAACTAAATACAAATCTGACTGAGGGGAGGCTTGGGATCAGGAGCCTCCCCCCCCCCCCCCCACCCCTAACTCACTACGGCCCTGTCTATTTATGTATGTCTAGTTGTCTACAGTCAGTCCCATGATAGTATTTTGTTTTCTTGGTAATGGTAGCTTGTACAGTTATACATGTAGTTGTGTAATGCTTCTGTTACATGCTCATAACTTTACTAAGACCCCGTTTACAGTGCAGGGCCGGGCCGGGCCGAGACGCGTCTCGGCCCTGCTTAAATTGCGGTACTCGGCCCCCCAATTTTGGTGCGTTTACAGTGGCGGTCTCGGCCCTCGCGGCCCGGCCGCCCTTTCAATATCTTGTCGTAGTGGCGCTCTGCATGTAAACAAACCATTATTTTGGAGGCAGCCGGGGTCACAGAACAAAGGCGCGTTATTTGCAATGAATTGTTTTCCCAATTTGGTACCGCATTTGGCCCTGCGTGCGTTTACAGTGAGAAAAAGCGGGGCCGAGACGCAAATGCGCAGCCACTTTTGGCCCCGCATTTGGCCTTTTGAGCATTTACAGTGAAAAAAAGGCCGGGACGAGACGCGTCTCGGCCCGGCCTTTTTTTCACTGTAAACGGGGTCTTCAATTGCAATCGATTCCTAAAAAGTCAGTCCCATGAGCAATAATTTGTTTTTCTTGGTGCTAATAGCTTGTACTCCTGTTATGGTGTGTGGCTACTGTTACATGGTTCTATCTCTACACATTATCAATTCATTCTATTGAGCTTTCACACATTGTTAGACATACATGTACATGGATCGTTCTAAATCTCAAACCAAAAATAAAACCAGTTTTATGAAATGATGTAGGTCATGAAACTCAGCCCATGTACTTTGTTGTATTCCCTTTTTATCAACAATTCATAATAAATCAAAATAATTCTTCAATTAACATTCTGTCTGGCACAATCTTTTCACAAGTTATGGATAAACAAATACCCTTTAATGCACATAACATGCATAATTCAGTTACAGACACTGCAAAACGTTAAGTACTAGACAATAAATTGATACTTACTGTTTACAAGTAAACGTGGTAAATTGATTTCAGTCAAGAGTACTAAATACAATGTATATCCATACTTAGCATTGCTTTGTTTTCCTTCTTTTTTTTTTAGCATTGCTGTAAGTTTACCAAGTATATACATGTATTCTGTTGCCTCAGCCTCATGACCTCATTTGAAATCCAATGTTGTAATTTGATCTCCCCTAACATTTAAATCTACATAAATTGCCTCAACAATTGACACTGTTATTGTGTTTTCATTTCATTTAAGAAAATTATATTATGAGATCATGCCCCCTTCATGACCCTGTAAATAAGGCATAAAATGACTCTTCTATAATCCACAGACTCCATTATTTGTTACTCCACTTACATCCAATGAACTTCACATGGTATACCAAATAAGGTAGGGAATAATACAACCCATGTGTGAGAGAGCGGGGAAAAGGGACTTCTAAAAGGAGGGAATGATGACAGGCACGAAGATCTCAAGGGGATTAGCTTGTGCCCAAGTTACTACTCTCTGATTCCGCTTTCCGACCAACTTTGATCGGCGGCGTGAAACAAATATAGGATTCTTGCTTTCACCAATATCGCTCTGGTGAATTTTAACACATATCCCTTCAGAAAGGGCTGTTCATACATTGTTAAAGCCACACCAATGAACCATTTTAATATGATCAACATGACAACATCACATTTCAGATAAATGCATTTCATCAAATAAGTCTGGTTTAATACAGATTAAAGTTGGTCGGTCTGAAAGGCATTTTACTCTTTCCTCTCGCTTTCGTTTTTTCCAAAGCGAGTCTTGTCTAGCTCCACACTCCAGCCACGTGGCCCCCCTATTGACCCACATGGTGCACCCATTACACAAAGACGGCCCCTCATACCAGCCTGTCACTGCTCATTTTGAAATAAATTATGACTTTCAATTTTAAACCCCACTAAAGTGTAAACTTTGTTCTAATACCAGGACTTGAAATCAATGTACAGTGTAGTACTGGCCCACGAAATGCAATTTGACATGTTCCTGCCCCAATGGAATCAAAGTAGAGATACTTTCACTAAGTTCCTTTGTTTGGGGCTACCATATATTGGGTTTCAGGAAACTAAAATGTGAGAATTCTTCATTTTACTTGAAGTTGCCTGACTGTCCCACGAGGTGAAAAATTACCTTCTACTTAGCATTTCTTCTTCAAAACAATGTCTGCAGTGATTGATTCTCATATTTGAGAACTTGGTATTGTTAAAGGGATAGTTGAGTTTTGGTAGAGAGGGCACTAGACTACTTTTTTTTTTTGTGAGGTAATGAAAAACTGAGTGTAAAATTTGAAAGAGCATAATATTTAAATAATAAAAATCATCTTTGTTTGATCAAAATCGGTTCAGAGACGGCTGAAATATCCATAAATATAACAATTTGTAATAAACCTGGGGCTCCAGGTTTATTAGAGAATTTTGAACCAGCCGTTAAAAATTCAAAAAAATGCTTCCTCTTTTCAAAAAGTTACAAAATAGGTATTTAAATAGTTGTTGGTTACTTCTCTATCTAATCACTATTTCAACAAAGCATCACATGCACAATATTTTATTCAAAATGGTTGAAACCGATGAGTGTTTAGAGAGCGCCCTCTTACGTTTTAACGGCTCTTTTTGAATGATAACATGATCTTTACTACGTCATTTGTAATTTTGTGTTCCTTTCTAGTTATAACTATTAGTTTGTAATGTAATGATGCAGGTTTTGGTTACTAAAATTCAGTTTCACCAAAACTGTACTCTCCTTACCAGAACTCAACTATCCCTTTAAGTTTGTTGAATTGATTCCAAAATATGGACAACTTGATCTAAGGTTTTAAACATGTTTAATCAACTTCTTTTCCCAGTTGTGAGACACCCACAAACAGTACCAAACAGCACGTCAAGAAGACTTTCCACAACAAAGAAAGTTACCCTGAAGCCAAGGTGTATTATCTGTACGTACATGTATGTAAAACATTTTCAACGTGAAGGTTTAAAAATTCAAAATCTATTGCCAAAAAAGAGGGGCTGGTACATATACAGTGGTAGCATCCCTCAAGGCTCAAGTCAGTCTGTGCATGGAGTGCATGCCTCCCGGTTGAACCCTGGATCGAACGTGCTGGATGGCCAGGAAACAACGGCCGGGGCACGTGGGAAGGGAACCATGACAATGAACCATGTGCTACTGACTGAGTATAGTGCTGAGTATAGAACTGAGTAAGTATGGAACTCGCGTGTTTGTGTACCACAATGCACTAGATAGTGGCTGCAATCATTACAATCTATATTAAGTGCCAAGTACATGTATGTTACATACCGTATTCTTGTTTGTGGCAAGCATACATGAGTTATAATTATCAGCAAGTACAAAGTATTCTTTCATCATAGATCAAACAACCAATTTTAAGATTTCAACCTTACTTTCAAAGTACAAATTCTGTAATATTTTCTTGAATTTACTTTAAACTAGCACAGCCTATTTCAAAATTATGTGTTTTTATGTTCCAACTTTCCAAACTTTCATAAAAGTGCCCCCACCCCCCCCCCCTCCCCCATCGCGTATAATGTAACTGTATAAAAAAAACATGAAATAATGGTGGACCTACTTTCCCTGGAGAGGGTATTGAAACAGTTTACCCTAATTCACTGCCCAAAGTAATTGTTGAAAGGATTGGTATGCCTCTATAATTCATAGACCCTCTTCTAAACTCACCATGTATAGTGTATAGCATCAAAGCTACCTATGCACACAATAGGTTTACGCCCTAAGCTTGTCTAGCCCTTTCAATGTGGCTTCAAGTATTCTATTACATCACACAATGCAGTGTTAGCATAGCCAAGGCTTCAATAACGGCCTTATGCAATCAAACCATGCAGTATTGATTTTGGACAGTTATCTTTGAGGTCTTACAAGAGAAGTGAAGGTCATAGGTTGAACAGTAATGTTCAAACTACTCTGAATTGGAACTGTTTCAGGAGGGGGGGGGGGGGGGGGGGGGGGTTCAAGACCAAAGTGAGCCCACAACAGTTTGCATATAGAGTTCAGTGTAAAACAATACTTTTCTTTAGGGTCCTAATTACATGTGGCTAAGAATTGTTTTTTTTAAATCATGTTGCATGGTAAGGGACCAAGAATACATTATTAATTATTAATTTCTTAAAGTGTTCTTGCCACAACATTACAGAGCAGGAGCAGTGGTCCAATACCATCTAAGATCATTACAAGTTACAGAGTTGAAAAGGACTTTACAAAGTGGATATTTAATTTTTGTTTACAGCAAACGCACTGCTCAGTTATTCAATAGAATATTACAAGTATATTGTCTTCTTCCTAAAGAAAGTCAATGGCTTTCATGGACTTGACCAATAGCCTTGACAATTGGCAATTTACCTGGTCCAGATTGAACCATTTTTGCCAAATATAAAGTGAAATTCATAGTTATGTTTTCTTCATTTAAATTAAAAGTGTACCCTCTGGCCTCTTTACTATTTAAATTATTTCAATGTTAATTGAAACATTCTACACATCAAATGTGAAATAGCAAAAGTTGTTGTTAATTAAGGTTAAATGTGCAACTACAAGTATACGTGTGAGTCTAAATACAATCTGTGTGTGTGTGCCAATATGTCTAGTCACTCTTTATGTACTTGTTTCATTTTCACTGTTTGCATGATCTTTGTGTTTTCTTATCATTCAAATGAGTGATATCCAGACATTCAATCAAATACAAATCTAGGATGTCCAGATTTAATAGAAAACTATCAATGTTTTAAAAAACAATTTTTGCAATTCATGCAGATAAATGCACAAACAAACTTCAGCTAAATTTCTTCTTTCAAGAGGGAACAAAGTTCACCATTATTGTATTCTCATTCTGGCACAGTTCTAACACTACAGTAACACAATATGGGTCAACAACGACGAAGGCACACAATGGTGGGAGGGTGGTTTTTAAAGTAAACTTTCAAATTTGTAAAGCCTTCTTGTTCTATTCCAAACTGCAAGGTTTACAAGTAAAATTGTACAGTATTAGTATTAATTTTACTTATATATTAGTCTATGATTAGATATCACTTTATTGTAAATTCAACAAAGGAACAAGAGTAAAAGTGAACAGACTCTTACATATTAGTTTATCAAGGCTACCAGCAATTTTGTTACCATGCCCGAGACCAATAAAGAAATTGTAGGCCCACGTGGTATTGATGCATGAATTCTTATACAGGGTACATTCACAGTAGTAAGACAGGAAGACTAGGGTCTTACATGTACACATTCTTCCATACACCAAAGGATGCAATACTTTGGGTCACTCATACAGACATTATCATAAATAACAGGCTGTGCATAGACAATGCATGGGTGGCAGGTATCAGAGACTTGCCACAACATGCATTGTCAATGTACTCTGTAATACGAGGAATTTGTATGTGTGTAAATGGTCATACCCTAGTATGACCAATCACATTGTAGATCTATGCATTTTGGCCACCTGAAACTCAGAAAGAATGTTAATGGTGAGTCCTTTGTTACTGCTATTGCAAGAATTTGTTTTAATATATATATATTTTTTTGTTTGGGGGGGGGGGGGGGGGGGGGGCCTCTGCATATTGCTCGGTCTTCAAGTGTGGATGCATAACATCACTTAATGTTGCCTTAAACTTGACTTGTCTCTCGTATCCAGATATATCCGGATATGAAACAAGAATGCCAAGACAATAGAATTCACATTCTCTATTTCTTTGAAGACGTAATGTGACAAAATTGATAGAGTGCATTCTTTCCAATTAGTAAGATCGCAAGTTTGGCCTTCAACAAGACAATTCATCTACTATTGCTTCTTTCTACATTGAAGGAATATAAATTGGAAACGTGTTTTGTAGCCACGGTTATTCAATAACTTCTTCCAAGCCCTGGCATCAAGTGGTTGCAATTTCTCTACTTTGTTACACTTTTCTTGTATATTTGATTTGCCGATCTGCAGTCTGCAAAGGGTAAAAGCTTTTGTGGAAATTATCTTTCCAATGCCCATACTAGGCCGCTTGGAAGGAATGCTCCCAGGGAGTGGAGATGGTGCACACAATGTGCATGCCAATTCGTGGGCACGCTTGGAAGAGAATGCCTGCATTGCGACACGAGGAATCAAGGATGTAATGCATGTGCACAGGATTGACGCAACTGGCTTCAAAAAATTCACGCGGCAGCATATGCAACATGCAGCACGATATTCATGGGTCGAGAAAAAGTCTTGAGTTGAGCACTGCAAACTGGAATACTGAGCTGAGGTCTCTATTCACAAGTCATCAGAAAGAAACAATTTTGCTTTTTGTCGTTGAGCATCATGCCATTGGACTAGCAATGCCAATGGGCCAATGGCATGCAAACGTACATAACATTAACAATTTAATAATGCATTCATACTCTCATCAACATGATCAAGATTGCTTTCTAACCCTCATCAAAACTAGACAACTCGTGAACAAAAACGAGTGTACATGTAAAATCAAGAAAAATCATGATTATTAAATAACAATAATATTCGCCTCAGGCTCAGATCAAATCATCATGCAGATGTTATTGAATCATAATCAAGAAGTTATTGAATCATTTTACAGAAAACTCAAAAGACTTGACTTTGTCTTTGGACTGGAGACGGAGTAGATCGACAAATCTATCGCTTTCATGGCCTCTAGAATGCCGACAGTGAAAATGACAATAATAATGTCAAAGAGGCCATGAAAGCGGTATGATCAGGCTACCAAATATGGCCCGTGCTGTAATATGGCCCCCCTGTTTATCAGCTGATTAAGCGCATTAACACAGATAATTCCGCGCAGTGAACTTCTTTTGCTTATCTATTTCCTTTGTGGTTAAGCGCAATAAGACTCATCGCGCAATCAAAAACCATCTTCTGCGCGCAAAAAGTCAAGTGTGTACAAATGAATGGGAAATTTGTTTGCACAGGGATAAATGACATCGTTTCAGAATCTGCTCAGATTCGGCAGATTTGTCAAGTTTATACAAATATTTTGTGGATAAATGTAATCTTTAAGATTTTAAGAAAAAGTTGATCATTTATCAAGAAAACGGACCTTTGAAATCATGTAAATAGGGGGGCCATATTACGGCACCCTCTTTCAATGTGATTTTTTTGCGGAGTGAAATGCAATCGCCATTACGGGACAATTACGATCGCAGTCGGAAAATAAGGTATGGCATTGTCTTCATCTTCATTTGAAGTTCATTCTTGACAAATTTTGTGGCCTCTTCAAAGATATTTTTTCAGATATCGGTTGTTAAACATTAGGGGGGCCATATTCGGACACCGCATCATACTCGATAGATTTGTCGATCTAGAGACGGAGTGGAGGCGAGCGTTTCGTTTGGATTTAATCTAGAATCTTACATTTTAATTTTAATGATGCATGAAAATAATTAATTCAGCTTATTCTATAAGATCTTACATTCCCCGTCTGTCTTTTAATCATTGCACTAACTTTATTTTCACAATCACAGTGAATGTATACAATTTATAATTGAATTCTATCTCAGACTCACTCAGTTGCTTACCAATGGCAATACCAGCAATGCATGCAGTTTGTTGTAGAATGATCCGCTGATTCGCAATTGACGTTGTTTGACTGTGTCTGTGTGAACCGCAGAGCCTGAGAAGTCCAAGACTTATCCCTCCTTCCTTGTAATTGTATCCAATCTGACTTCAAAGTTCAAGACCACCTCACCTCAAGCAAGGTCTTGGACTTCAGTGTAACAATGTTCCTTTTCCACAGGTAATTCAAGGGGGAAATAATGGTCAAATGTCCGTGCGAAATTGTTCACGTTACATAATCCAACCGACATCGCCGCTTATCGCGCAAATTTGAGATCAGTGCATTAGCTATACCACATGCGATACATGCATAGCGCAAGCATTGGAAAGTAAGTGCGTCACAACCGTACGACCGACCGCATACTACAGTAACTGCATGCAATAATTAGTAAATGCGAGCCATACGAAAATGCATGCGGCTGCGGAACCGGTACGGTAGCGCGCACGTGTATGAAACCTACGATTGTAAATTGCGTCACGCCAAAAAACTAACTTACATATTACGTCCGAAATCTGTCAATCAAACTGAATCGAACCATATAAGGAATACTCGTAACCATATATAGCACTCATACCGGTAACACACCCCCTGAACTTTAGCTAACATTTCCAGAACCTAAATCCATGTGCTTATAAATCCTATCGTAGGTAATTTTGCCCGATAATTTCGTCAGACATGGCGAGGGTAATTTTCCACTCGTATTTAACTGAAATAAAAATAGATATACCGGTATAGGTAGTAGCACACATTGAACTCTCTCTTGTAATAAGTGGCGTAGCTACGGGGGGAGGGGGAGGGGGAGGGGGAGAGGGAGGGGTAGGGGAGGGGAGGGGGAGGGGGAGAGGGAGGGGTAGGGGAGGGGGAGGGGGAGGGGAGGGGGAGGGGAGGGGGAGGGGAGGGGGAGGGGGAGGGGGAGGGGGCACGCCCCCAATGTGCCAAAAACAAATCAACACATTCTAAGAAATACATCAAGTATACCCTCAAATCATTTTTTTTGCGCCCCCAATCAGTCCGACCATGCTACGCCACTGCTCGTAATAATATTAATATTGCCTTTTTATTTGGTGTAGCCTATTCTTATGATTTTTCCAGGAAACATAACTTTCTAACATGTTTATATTTATAGTGAGGGCCTATAAAATACTCATCTTTGATTCAAATTAAAGGAAAAGGTAATTGAAAATGAAGAAAATGTAAGAAATGTATTTATCATGTGAGCCCCCCCCCCCCCCTCCCCCCACCCCCGCGCAATGATTTAAAATGTAGAAATGAATTTGAATGTGTTGATGATAATAAAATTGGACCAAAAGGCGATTAGTTGGTCGTTCACCTATGCGAGGGGGCGATGGATTGGGGCAGCCCAGTTGAGGGGGGGGGGGGGCGTTTCCCGTGACGGGGGCAACACTGAAGCAGTAGGCTACTAGCTAAATAAATTTGTTATGAGTAATTATGTAAATGGTTGTCAACAATGGGAAGATCAAACATGCCATGAGGAGGAATGCAGAAATCATTCTTAATATAATTATTATGTTGATAGATGGAAAATGTATTTTTGTTTGTGTAATTTATTATTATCAGGGCTAACGATTAGTAATGCTATTTTGTTAGCTCCATTTGTCGATCAATCAAATGTATTTTGTATGTATTATTTGTTATTAATCTTAACTGTGATATTATATTGTAAATTGTAAATATTGAACTGATCATTATTGACAATATATCAATTTGTATTAATTCTTCAATTGCTTTGCTGCTCGCTAGCTGTCTACGCCCATTTCAGTACGATGTCATCAATTCTTCATATTAGAAGGACGCCCTCTCCTGAGTAAAAACATGACAGCTCAGTAGGATTTTGCAATGTATTGAAAAGCAAAAATGACCAAATGCATTTTAGATGCATTCGGTTAGATTCTAACTCATAGGCGGATAGGAGTCAGCTAGAATAACCAACATTGTGGATATTGTTTAAAGAGATCTAGTAACATTGTCCAAATCCTCAAATATTACTTTAACATTTCTTGGTTCTCTCATACGTTGTCGTATTCATAAAACCAATAGAATCGTGGAACAGGTTGCGGTTTTTCGAATTTGATTTACGATTGAATTGTTCGGATTTGTATTTATTCACTGGAAAATTACAGTGTTCATAGTCAGTGCAATGAGTGAGTGAATATCACTTTGCATTTTCGCTCATATACTTGGCCATATACTCGCAACCTCTTTTTTTAAAATTACTATTATAGAAAACTAAATTATAGGCCCATACATACACAGCGTACCCAGGATTTTTTTCAAGGGGGGGGGGGGGGGGAGGGGGGGGGGGGGGGGGTAAACCTCGAGGGCCAAGACCATTGATTACTTCTACTTCTACTTGGGTACTCGACAGGGTCCATCAGTCAGGACGTAGAGTCGAGGGGAACCGGTGAGGTGTCCCATTAATTGCCGATTGAGGCAACTGCTCCCGCAAAGGCTCCTAGTGACGTAGAAGCCAAGATATTATTGGGGAGCGCATTCCATGCTGTTACAGTTTGTGGGAAGTAGGAGTTCTGGTAAAGCTGAGTTCGAGTATGTATATGCTTGAGCTTATTTGGGTGGTATTGTCTGGTGATGCTTGGGGCCATTGGTGTGAGGAGTTGGTCAGGTGTAATTGCTACCATGCCATTCTGAATTTTGTAGAGGAGGCTAAGGCAGGAGATGTGTCTGCGTCTTTTCAGTGTACTCCATTGAAGTTGTTGAATCATAGCAGACACACTCTCAGAATGGCGGTATTAATTGTTGAAGAACGAATCTTGCTGCTCGCCTCTGTACAGCTTCAATCTTTGAGATGCTCTTCTTTGTAGATGGATTCCAGACTGTTGCACAATATTCCAAGCGAGGTCTAACCAGGGAGAAGAAGGCTTGTTGTCGGATCTTCTGGGAAGAGCGTCGTAGATTCCTATTGATAAGCCCGAGCATTTGGTTGGATTTCGATGCAATTCCATCAATGTGTTTTTGCCAGGATAGGTTGTGAGAAAAGGTAAGACCCAGGTATTTGTAGTTTTGAACTGCTGTAAGTTGAGTATTGCCCAGTAGGTAATTGCCTTCAATGTTGTTTCGGCGGAGTGAGAACCGTAGAAGATGACATTTCTCTGTGTTGAATTTCATCTGCCAGGTAAGAGACCATTGATGAAGGCGGTCAAGGTCCCGCTGAAGCGCATGGTGGTCCGAGATGTCATGAATAGGATTGTATATGAGACAGTCATCTGCAAACAGCCTTAGCTTGGACGTGATACCATGGGAGATGTCATTTATAAATGTGATGAACAATAGGGGGCCCAGTACCGTTCCTTGGGGAACACCAGATGACACATGGATCGTGTCAGATGCTTGTCCATCTACAACCACCCGCTGGGATCGGTCTGTGAGGAATGATCTGATCCATTGCTGTAGTTCGCCTCGGATGCCGTAGTGTCTGAGTTTGAGTAAGAGGCGCTCATGGGGGACACGGTCGAAAGCTTTCGAAAAATCCAGAGCAATCGCATCAACCTGGTCTTTTTGGTCCAGTGAACGTGCCAGATCTTCGGCTGTCATAATTAACTGGGTCTCACATGAGCGGCCTGCTCGGAAACCATGTTGAGAGTCGTGTAGTACGTTGTTGGTATCGTAGTGGTGCATTATCTGACTGAAGATGATTATGTTCTATCAACTTACTGCATATCGATGTTACGGAAACAGGACGATAGTTTGAAGGGGTGCTTTTGTCTCCCTTTTTAAAAATTGGTGTGATGTTCGCCAGGCGCCAGTCTGATGGTACTTGTCCAGTGTTCAGTGACTGCTGAAAGATGAAACACAAAACTGGTGCTAGATCCTTGGCGAAACTCTTCAGAAATTGGCCTGGGATTCCATCTGGACCAGTAGCTTTATCAGTCTTGATGGCCTCTAAAAGCTTCTGGACTCCATTTGGTGTGATAGAAATGTTCTCCATCGTAGGGACGTTGGATTCTCCAAGATTGGGTAGAACTGTTGTATCTTCAGCTGTGAACACCGACTGGAATTGTTGATTAAATACCTTCGCCTTTCTTGTGGCGTCAAAGACTACTTTTTCATCATGCTTGAGTGGAGAAATGCCCGCTGGATCTTGCTTTTTTGATCTTATGAACTTCCAGAAGGCTTTGTCGGCTTTGTCTGAACCAGTAAACATGTTGCTTTGGTAAGACCAGTAGTTGTGTCTTATTTCCTTCCGCAGTGACTTTTGATAGTCCCGGAATATGGTCCCCAATCTCCCGATTGCTTGGCCTTATTGTAGAGTTTCTGTTTCCTTTTAATCTTCTTCCTTATCTGATTGGTAATCCATGGACTTGAGTTATTGGGTTTTGACATCTTTGATGGAATATGATTTTCCATGAAGAGTGTGATCTTAGATTTGAAGATGTCCCAGTTTTCCTGTACTGATCTAGAACCAGGATTGCTGCTGAGAAAGTCCTGCTGCCATGTATCGGTTGCAGACTGCAGATTATGATGGTCGAGACCGCTAAAAAGTGGACTCGAGACCCGTTAAAAGTGGTAAAGGGGGGAGGGGGGTTGAACCCCCCCCCCCCCCCCCTGGGTATGGGCCCATATGGCAGCGAAATAATGGAACTCAACCCCCTACATCGAATTTAAATTTAAACTAGACTTGAAATAGACTTGACAGTGATACGTACTTGAACGTAAAGGAGCATCCTACATGAAAAGCTCACCATAAATACAAATTCATATCCAGAAGAGTTTTGTTGATGAACGAGTTTATGGCACACAATGGCTATATATTGGGGGTGGAGGTAAGGGGGGGGGGGGGGGGGCGTATTTTCATTTGGTAATTCTTGGCGCAGTATATAAACAGAGCCGTATAATGATTACCGGTATAATCCACTGAACTCTACCCAGTTCAGTTCAGTGGTATAATCCCACCCTACTTACTCAACTTTCCGAAAAATAGATGGCGCCCCACAGCGATAACAGACAGGACAGTGAGCGACGATCATCTCCCAGAAAACCGAGGGGGGGCCAATGAATGGCACGCGTCGCATTCCGTCTCCCTATTAGGCCGTTTTACTTATAAGTTAGTGTTTATTTAACTCCTGGTAGTCTTGTCCATTACAACATAGCTTTTACACCGGCCTGCATTATAGTTGGATCTAGGTGAAAACCAAGATAGATTTGTGTTTTAAATAATTTGTTCCCCTCTAAAAGAGCATAATAATGTTATTTCTTTATCACTATCATCATCATCATCATCATCATCATTCATCATCATCATCATCATCACCATGATCACCACCATCATCCTCATCATCAACATGACCATCATCACATTATCACCATCCTCACCATTATCGCAATCATCATCATCACCGTCATCAACATCATCATCATCATCATCATCATCATCATCATCATCATCATCATATCATCATCATCATCATCATCATCATCATCATCATCATCATCATCATCATCATCATAATCACTATCATCATCATCTCATCGATCGTCGTCATGATATTCCAAGTTGAGTTCTACGACTATGATGAGTTGCATATTATGTTATTGAATATTGGAGGGGGCAGAGGTCAATGAGAGGGTGGAGAGGGGGGGGGGGGGGGGTGCAAATTTACCACACGATGAGAAAGGGATGGGACAGGACGGGGAGGGGAGATTTCAAAAAGAGGCAAAGTAATATAATGTTCCAGGTTTTCAAAGGGGGAGGGTGGGGGGGGGGGGGGTTGCGTAATACAAAAACGGGTCAGAGAACCGATCGTGGTCGAGACCGAGACCACTGGTGAGTCGTGTAAGCGGGGGGGAGGGGGTCGTCGCCAAGACCGGATCGTTGTCTAAGACCACTGTTTAGATACCAATACCGATATATTAGAAAAAGAGGACCTATTACTTATTAGAATTAAGTGGACCTTTCTGAATTGATTGGGGGGGGGGGGGGTGGGGGGAGTGGCGTACGCACCCATCGCACCCCTGGCTACGGGCCTGTGCCCCCACGTGCCCCCTCCCCGCCACATCACATCATCCCATCCTCCCGCTCCTACAGTATAACACACTACTGGATGTTCTAGATACTTAACCCCATGATCCATGCAGAAGGGTCACTGGTAAAACCCTATTACTTCTCTGCGTGATTTCCCGCTGATTTCGCTTGCTTGTAAAGTGTGGTAAAAGATGCCTGACACTTCTATGCAGGCCATCTCATGAATCCATCTCAGACCGCACAATCATCCAGACATAATAATATCTGGAATTCACGAAGGAGGTTTATGTAAACCATGGTATAGGCATGGGGGCTTCTCTTGCAGTAGCCCCATGGAGCCATATCTACCAGCGGAAAATTATGTGCACATGGGACTGGCCATTATGACTAAGTTTCTTACATAAGGGAACTAATATGTTAAATGTAATAGAAACAAATAACAGTATAGATTTTTGGCAAAAATAAGAATATTCATATCATAGATAATTCTAACTGAAATAATAATATTTGTAATCTTTGAATATTTAGAATAAAATACAATATGTTCCACATGAGGTCACGAAAACGATACAATTTAATGCAACTCTTGTCGTTTTTTATCGATATTATTTCTCATTGCCCATATTTATGAAACCCGCTATAATGCTCAGTATATTTTGGAGGATATGGCTTAATAAAAAAATAAATAAAACAAAATAAATAAATAGATAAATGTTAAAAAAAAAAAATAATATAATAAATACAATACAATACAAATAAACACACACAAACAAATATGAGTGAGAATCTTTTGGGTCCTCCAAATGTACCTAAAATGCAACTAAAACTCGATTTTTAGATAGAAAATGGCCAACATTATTCCTTCCCTGGGAGGGGTAAACCCCCCCCCCCCCCCCCCCCCCCCCTCCGATCGGGGCACTGAGCGTACGTACTCGCTCGGTCGCTTCGCTCTCTCAATGCCAGCACCCCAGGTAATTTATAGTTACGGGCCTGCCTGGGTAAGCATTATTACCTGTTATGTTAATCCTATCTGGTAACTAAAAATTGTCTCTTATTGCATAGGCTTAGCCCCATTATCTAAAACAGACTTAGATTAATGAAACTAAGCTAGTGTGGTTTTATATGAGCCATGGGCTCATATTTACAAAACCACAAACTTGCCCAACCCGCCCCCCTTCCCCCAACCCTCCTAGCTGCGCCAGTGTATAAAGAGATACACAGTAAGGATGGAAGGGGTATTTTGTTCTTGGGTGTCAGAGCTCCACTCTTCGCAATAATCGGCCCAGGTTCGAATCTTGGCCGCGTCTAATCGATAGCGTCTATCGATAGTGACGATAAGACAACTTTGGATGATGAGAACTGAGTACAAAACACTTTTAGGTGCAACTATATAATTATATTTAGTATATAACTTTATAGATTATCACCGTGGTGACACAACTCGTTACTTACTTAGTAATATTATCTGAATAGACTAAACATGAACTAATATGATAGCAGTTAAGGTTTCATAACAAACGTAGTGACAGCTAAAAAAATAATGTAAGCAACATTTATATCGTGACAAAACAACCACGTAGCTAGAGCACCAGTTCATACAGTATATAGGTCGGGTTATGCGTTCATAAACGATTGAATACGTAACAAAAACTTTTCCATTGACAAAAGATTCCCAAATCATAGTGTGGCGAAGCTCGGGGAGGGGGCGCACGGGTGGACGTGCCCCTAAATATGTTACATAAAGTTAAACAATACAAAAAGTGATACAGACAGTGACGTATAGCACGCGAATTACTGGGGGGGGGGGGGGGGGGGTGCACGTGCACCTTGTAAATTTATTTAATTTTGTAAGGATATTCCAGCTATGATTGTTGTATTACCCCATGCCCCCATGCATCCCAATTGCATGCTACACAGTCGGTCAAAAGAACACAACTTTCAGGTGACTCAGCACAATCCACTTAATTTAAATCTTGCTTACTGTAACTGATCATAACTAATCATGCCACTGTTGTTTTCAACAAATTGCCCCATCCCCATGCCCCCACCCTAGCTACGCCAGTGTATAAAGAGATACACGGTAAGTAGAGATGTATATACTGGTCTATAGGGGTCAGAGCTCCACTCTTCGCGCTAATCTGCCCAGGTTCGAATCTTGGCCGCGTCTATCGGATGGTGACGATAATGGCGGTCCCAGACATAAATAATGCAAAAACAAATAATGAAACAACCAACCGCCATGCCACCCCAAATCAGTAAGTCCATGCAAGGTTATACGCCACCGCATCACCGCATCCATGTATAATATGTATACATTATTATTTGGTTTGACTGGTGCATTTTGGTTTCAAGGGCGGCTTATCTTGTTTCGCTCTGTTTAGAATCATTGAAATTGAAACGTTTTATACTTCCTTTTGCCCAACAATGCAGTCAACACCGTAAACAACGCTTCTTACGAACCTATGCTCTGACAAAGGCAATACCACAATGCAATACACGGGCTACTGCACCTACATTCTATGCATTCTATTGATATATTCTCATTTAAAATGACAAGTCATATTTCCCTCAAATTCGTATAGATGGTATTTGATTTGTTTAATTCATGATGGGTACAAGTAATGTCCGGAGTACAATATATAGTTTTTCCTTTTTTTTTGTATAAAGTAATGTACATATCCAATCGCAAGACCGCATAAAATGCTTTTGTGAACTGAACTGAACTGAACAGAACTGTGTTCTACTTTGTATTTGATCATTTCTTTGAACGGCAGTGTACCACTTGGTTGAGTGTATCAAAACACACTATAAAGTATAAATCTTGTATTTATTGGAATAATTGTGTCTATGGTAAATTCAATGAAGTGATCACAATATAACACATGTGTTTTTTTTCCTGTATGGATAATTACGATTGGTTTACAGGAGGACATGTATATACATTAGAATTGACATAGTCTTCGATGAATTTGAATAATTTGTTCCCCCCCTTTTCACTTCTTCCTTTATCCTGGCTTGTAATGCCACAAACAGCCCTGCCAAATATGAAAAAAATAAAAATTTAATGAATACAAATAATACAAAATAAACAAATATATAGCAACACTAAATATCTATTTCTAATAATGTACAGCTACTCAGTAACCGCGCCAATGCAATCAAATATAACTTCATAAATCATCCAAAAATTATCAGGGGTTGCACGAATGGCAGACAATCAAACTCCTCAGATTTTACAGCATAATTATAATTGTTAGTGGTAAAGATCTTTGCAACCAGTGAAGGGTACTTTTTATATTATACTTTTACAGGCAGCAACCCTATTATCACGATGAACAATTCGTCAATATAGTTGACATTAATTTTAATAACAGCCAATACCAGAAGTATTATATAAACACGCTTGCAGTCCGTATTCCAAAGTGAAACAAAAACTATTTTTGCAGTTATTCGATGTATGTACTCGTCCTTGGCTCCTTGCCATTGGTGCATGTAACGTATAGCCAGCACGGTCAAACAAGAGATGCGTGGAAAGCAAAGATGGGGGAAGGGATGAGAGGTCCCCCCCCTTCCTTTGGGGGGCAGTAAGTACCTAAATAAACATGATTTTAGTGTAAACTTCCTAGAGACGGGTTGGAGATTTGGGGGTAAATTATCATCTCAGAAGGAGGGCAAGTTATCTCTTTCCTCTGATTACTAACATTCACGATCAACACCCCCCCCCCCCCCCCCCCCCCCACCCCCAACTAAAACAAAATTGCTTACAACACCAGGAAGAGTGCAGGGGCTACTTTCTATTAGCCCACTTGCATGAAAATAGCGCTCAACAATTGAATTGTTTTGTACTGAATGGTATATAAGCAAATTAACGGGAGCTCATTTGGCATTTCGTGGGCGAAAATGGCCCTGAGCCCTCTGTGTATTTTTGTTCTCACTTACACCGCGCATAATTCTGTACCATGATAACTGATCTTACAAACAAAATCACATCTGCGTGAAATATCAAACAACTCATAATTGGAAGAAGATCTTTGTTTGTTTGCTTTGTCTGGGCGCGTCGCCGGACCGCTAAACTGTGGATTATAATAATTGCTTTCGTCAGCAGCACTGATGATGATTGAACGAAATTATCCACAAAGGCTCTGAATTACCCGTATTTTTGCACTTGTACGGTTGTACCATAGGAGCCGATTTGTCCTCTAAAAATGGTCTCAAACCAGCAGCGTGATCCGACTTATTGGTGGAGGGGGGGGGGGGGGGGGGGGGGGGGGAGGTGGCACACTCTTTATTTTGTTTTTATAATTGTTGGTAGGGGATGGCACGTGAGTCAATGGGGGCATGTACACTCTATATATATTTCTTCATTTTATTTTAGAATTTTTTACTTATGATTATTTTGTTTGTTTATTAATGGAAAGGATAAGCGTGGGTCAACTGATTGATTGGAGAGGGGGGGGGGGGGGGGGGGCACGTGAATAATTTTGGGGCATGATATGTATTTCTTGATTTAATTTTATAATTTGACCCTTTTATGTGTATTTATTTTTTATATTTTTTGAATCAGTTGAGATGCTCTGCTTGGGTCGACTGATATATCAAGTGGGGGGGGGGGGGGGGGGGGGGGGGGGGTGGGCACGTGCACAATTTATTTTACTATTTATTAATTAATTATTTATTAATCCTTATTAAGCGTGGTTCGACTGAATGAGAAGGGCATGTGGATACATTACCGCACACTCTCTGTGTATTTTGTTTAAAAAAAGAAGTTTACCCATAAGAGGTTGTTATTTTTTGTTAGATTATTTGGGAGGCACGTGCCCCCGTACCCCCTCTGTATCACCGATCATTTGGGAGGCACGTGCCCCCGTACCCCCTCTGTATCACCGATCATTTGGGAGGCACGTGCCCCCGTACCCCCTCTGTATCACCGATCATACCATGCGTAAAGAAATATGTGTTTACTAGTTATTTTAACCAGGATCGTGGGAAGTAAAGTGCTCTAACCACTAGCCCATAACCTCCTATCACTTGCAACCACTATATTTGTATTTCTGTAATTCAATTATACCAAAAAACAAGAGAAATTTGAAAGTTCCACCTGATTTTGGCAAAGTTAATTGATCACTTTAACCCTCCTCCCCTCTCCCTGCATGCTGGCTTCGCTGCCATACGTATTATACATTGGTGTATAGTGGTCGGACTGAGTGGGGGCATGCGAGTTATTGTGGGGGGGGGGGGGGGGGCGGCGGCACACAATATGTATTTTATTTATTTATGTATTTTATTTTATTTTAAAGGATTTCCCCTTTTACTGTTTTTTAAATAGTTTTTTGTAAAATAAGTGGGGGCACATTCCCGCCCACCCCCGTAGCTACGCAACTGATTACGGCATTGACAACAGTTCAATCACATTCTAAAACTAGAAGGCCGACAAAGTCAGCATACCCACGCCTCCCATTAGCCCTGTTCTACCCCTTCGTCGGCCTCAACCCTGTTTTGCTTACCGATGCATCCTAAAAACATAGTTTATGTGCACGCTGGAAAACCTATGGGCGCTGCCATGTACGGTACGCGACCGGCCTTTCCCGTAACATTTTTCTTGATTTTTCTGTCGAGTTGTCTTATTGGCTTACTGAGACATCTCTCTGATTCTTTATCCAATCAGAATAGTTATAAGATGTTTTAACAAAAACGGCTACGATCAGCTGATCGTCAGCTTTCAAATGATATACAAATCAATGGACAAATTTTTTTTGTTCAAGACTTTAGTAGGCCGCGAAGATTGGGTGAAAATGCAAGTAAAAAGAGCCAAATTTCAAGGTTATTTTCAAATTTAAATATTCAAATTTCTAGAGTTTTTACATAAATAAGGTTTTCATGGAAGTAATGTTCTTTGTTTATATTTTCATCATCATATTGACAGTTGCAACTCTTAAATGTCAGTTTTTAAGCTACAACTTTCTGAAGTTAGGAGAAAAATATCAAATTTTCGAAAAATTCGGACAGCCGCATTTTTATTGCACTTTATATCGACCGTGGAAGGAAATACGGACATACACGATGTGTTTTAGGAAAATTAGATATGTATTTATAAATAATTCACAAACAACTTGTCGTTATTTTGTTTTATTTTCTAGATATAAAATTAACAATTCACTCTAAAAGCAGCTGAAGCAACATTCGTGCGCGACTCCATTGGGAGTTTAGCCATGTCTATCGGCGTGGCTATCCTTCGCCATTACATGTTACGCAAATTCCAGCATGAATCTAAACCAATGAGTGCGCGGAACTCACTCACGCCGTCACAGAGTTATGAGCAACAAACTCGGTAATTTATTTATTATCTGATTATGAAATTACATTTAAACTAGTGAAATCGATGTCAGATTTACTATTTAATCCAGGTAAGATGTTTTATCTAATTTATTTCATTTTAAAAGCTGTTATTTCGTGTTATTCGAAAAGTTCGACGGTAAATCAATGACGAGGGGCAAAGCACGTGAAATTATTCAGACCGCCGTAAGCAGCTGGATAGCGATGCCGACGCGCTCGGGTATGGTCTTACGCGCAGAACCGTATGATTTGTTGTTCATGAGATTTACGGCTAACAATTTTTCTGAGGAATTTAGCTAAAAACTGACCATTTAAGAGTTGTAACACCCATCAATGAAATCAAGAACAGGTCCCAAATATTACATTTATGACACTCGCTTTGTCGGGAAAACTCTAGGTTTTTCAATATTTCGTCTTAAAAATAGGCTTTTAATTCATCCGTGAAAGCCTTTTTGTCATATTTAACCCCTTTTTAAATGTCTTATATAAATGTGAATATTCAGTTAAATTGAATACAAACATATCGATAAGAAAGAGTAGGATAAGAAGTTTGTTGTAAAATGATCCATATTTCTTCCACAATGCTGAATTTCTAAATAAAAGAGAAATTATGAAAGCTAGATTGAGTTCCGAGTTCAAATTGACGCAACGTTAAGCGGTACGATTGCTCGCAGAGTTTACACTAGATCATTGCACGCGCAACGCCGGAAATGCGCGACGCTGATTGGTGCCGCAAACACTGTTGTGTCATTGGGGTATCATGGCAGCGAGCATAGAACTTCCATACGTTGTGTACAACGTGCACATACGTGCTATAACGTGCAGATATTATTTAGGCACACACGTGCATTAAATACATACTCAAACTTCAAGGTTCCACAGAATTTGCAGGGGTCAACCAATCATCACCAAAATCTAATCGATTCTTCCATGTCACTATCCAAACATTCCCTGAAAATTTGGTGCAAATCCGTTCACCCGTTCTCTAGTTATCTTGTACACAAACAAACAAAAAAAAAAAAAAAAAAAAAAACAGACAAACAAACAAACATACGGAACCCTTTACATAACCCCCTGCCGATTTCATCGGCGTGGGTAATTAATCTGAAGAGAGCGTGTCGACAAACACAGAACGAACAGTTATTCAAGCTCATCAAGCGTTATGTGAAAACAAACATGCACTCCAAACACTGAACTAAACACACCTTAACAAGTTGATTTTGAAAAGAAAGAAAAAACACCATACAATTCAAATAAAGTTTTTTGTACACATCTGTTATTTATTACGTCAAACATTATAAGGAAGAATACAAGATAAAGATTATAATAACCCCTGAACTGAAATCAAATCAAATCAAATCAACTTTGTTTATATAACCTCGCGCAATATACTCGAAGTTCCCTTTGTTGACATGTACAGAAAGTGATGAATTAAATGGTTAATACAATGTATATTGTTCTTATCTGATATGTCCATTATTAGGTAGTGTGTCAAAATTTCAAGTTATATGGCAGAGTAATAAGCAAACATGCAAAGTGATATTTACTAACTCATTGCACTGACTTTGTACACGGTTACGACTATCCAGTGGATAGTTTTACAATTTGAACACTTCAATCGTAAATATCTTTTTAATGAAAGTGAAATTCAAAAAACCGAAACCTGTCCCATGATTCTATTGTTAATACGAATACAAGTCAAGGTTTGAGGGAACCAGTAGAATTCCAATTGGATTTTGAGGATTTTGACAATTATTTTACATTTAAAACTCCTCAAAACTAACCTGGGAATCTAGCGGTTCTCAGACACCTTATTGTATTTGTATTACTGATAGAAGTATGTAACTAATTTTGATTTTGTCAATTTCTCTTTCCTTATAAAGATAAGATTTTCATGAATTAAATGTTTGTATTTACATACTCTCCATTAGAAACTTAATATGTGCACAAAGTTAGTGCGATAAGTTTAGCAAATGTCACTTTGCATGAATTTTCGCTCATTACTTGGTCATATGACATATAATTTACCACCCGATTTTCACACATCACTCCTTGGACATACCAGGGCCCGTTTCATCAAAATTTGCAATTGTTGTAAGTGTCTAATTATTTTAACTACCATGGCAACAGCTTCAATACTCCATTGATTGGCTGTTGTCCTACTATAGTTACAACTAGAAGGCCGACAAAGTCAGCATACCCACGCCTCCCATTAGCCCTGTTCTACCCCTTCGTCGGCCTCAACCCTGTTTTGCTTACCGCAGGCTAACCAGCGCGTTTTAGGCACGATTTGGTGAAAATGCCTAGGCCAGGGTGTAGGCCGCTTGCTTGCGGCGCGGCAGCCCCATGGCGAGGCAGTGTACAAAATTATTGACAACGAGAATATATCGTAACTAGAAGGCCGACAAAGTCAGCATACCCACGCCTCCCATTAGCCCTGTTCTACCCCTTCGTCGGCCTCAACCCTGTTTTGCTTACCGATGCATCCTAAAAACATAGTTTATGTGCACGCTGGAAAACCTATGGGCGCTGCCATGTACGGTACGCGACCGGCCTTTCCCGTAACATTTTTCTTGATTTTTCTGTCGAGTTGTCTTATTGGCTTACTGAGACATCTCTCTGATTCTTTATCCAATCAGAATAGTTATAAGATGTTTTAACAAAAACGGCTACGATCAGCTGATCGTCAGCTTTCAAATGATATACAAATCAATGGACAAATTTTTTTTGTTCAAGACTTTAGTAGGCCGCGAAGATTGGGTGAAAATGCAAGTAAAAAGAGCCAAATTTCAAGGTTATTTTCAAATTTAAATATTCAAATTTCTAGAGTTTTTACATAAATAAGGTTTTCATGGAAGTAATGTTCTTTGTTTATATTTTCATCATCATATTGACAGTTGCAACTCTTAAATGTCAGTTTTTAAGCTACAACTTTCTGAAGTTAGGAGAAAAATATCAAATTTTCGAAAAATTCGGACAGCCGCATTTTTATTGCACTTTATATCGACCGTGGAAGGAAATACGGACATACACGATGTGTTTTAGGAAAATTAGATATGTATTTATAAATAATTCACAAACAACTTGTCGTTATTTTGTTTTATTTTCTAGATATAAAATTAACAATTCACTCTAAAAGCAGCTGAAGCAACATTCGTGCGCGACTCCATTGGGAGTTTAGCCATGTCTATCGGCGTGGCTATCCTTCGCCATTACATGTTACGCAAATTCCAGCATGAATCTAAACCAATGAGTGCGCGGAACTCACTCACGCCGTCACAGAGTTATGAGCAACAAACTCGGTAATTTATTTATTATCTGATTATGAAATTACATTTAAACTAGTGAAATCGATGTCAGATTTACTATTTAATCCAGGTAAGATGTTTTATCTAATTTATTTCATTTTAAAAGCTGTTATTTCGTGTTATTCGAAAAGTTCGACGGTAAATCAATGACGAGGGGCAAAGCACGTGAAATTATTCAGACCGCCGTAAGCAGCTGGATAGCGATGCCGACGCGCTCGGGTATGGTCTTACGCGCAGAACCGTATGATTTGTTGTTCATGAGATTTACGGCTAACAATTTTTCTGAGGAATTTAGCTAAAAACTGACCATTTAAGAGTTGTAACACCCATCAATGAAATCAAGAACAGGTCCCAAATATTACATTTATGACACTCGCTTTGTCGGGAAAACTCTAGGTTTTTCAATATTTCGTCTTAAAAATAGGCTTTTAATTCATCCGTGAAAGCCTTTTTGTCATATTTAACCCCTTTTTAAATGTCTTATATAAATGTGAATATTCAGTTAAATTGAATACAAACATATCGATAAGAAAGAGTAGGATAAGAAGTTTGTTGTAAAATGATCCATATTTCTTCCACAATGCTGAATTTCTAAATAAAAGAGAAATTATGAAAGCTAGATTGAGTTCCGAGTTCAAATTGACGCAACGTTAAGCGGTACGATTGCTCGCAGAGTTTACACTAGATCATTGCACGCGCAACGCCGGAAATGCGCGACGCTGATTGGTGCCAGCAAACACTGTTGTGTCATTGGGGTATCATGGCAGCGAGCATAGAACTTCCATACGTTGTGTACAACGTGCACATACGTGAACGTGCAGATATTATTTAGGCACACACGTGCATTAAATACATACTCAAACTTCAAGGTTCCACAGAATTTGCAGGGGTCAACCAATCATCACCAAAATCTAATCGATTCTTCCATGTCACTATCCAAACATTCCCTGAAAATTTGGTGCAAATCCGTTCACCCGTTCTCTAGTTATCTTGTACACAAACAAACAAACAAAAAAACAAAAAAAAAAACAGACAAACAAACAAACATACGGAACCCTTTACATAACCCCCTGCCGATTTCATCGGCGTGGGTAAAAACACCTGAATCATCCAAAAATGTAAGTTTCCAAAGTGCACCCTACTTCCGATTGCTCGAAAATTTGAGATTTCAACAAAGTTCACTGCGAAAATGCGGCAAAAAATGACTTACGGAGGTTGAAATTGGTCGAGTTTCTCGATTCAAAACACGAACCGGATCTATAATCATCGCAAGCATCTCTTGTGATACTTCACATGCATATTACGTGGTTCAATCAGCTGTTTGACCGCATTACATTTGGAAAAATAGTATATCCCTCCACCCTTGCAATAGCGAAGTTGCATTGCCCACAGCCAAACATCGCGCAAACTACGTGTACAAAAATATGGCCCATGCGCGCACGCCATGTAACGCCGAATGACGATGCCTAATTAAATACATACTCAAACTTCAAGGTTCCACAGAATTTGCAGGGGTCAACCAATCATCACCAAAATCTAATCGATTCTTCCATGTCACTATCCAAACATTCCCTGAAAATTTGGTGCAAATCCGTTCACCCGTTCTCTAGTTATCTTGTACACAAACAAACAAAAAAAAAAACAAAAAAAAAAAAAAACAGACAAACAAACAAACAAACAAACATACGGAACCCTTTACATAACCCCCTGCCGATTTCATCGGCGTGGGTAATAATTGGACACTTAAAACAATTACAAAAGTTTTATGAAACGGGGGCCCTGATCACAAAAATACACATTTTATCAATCCTTCATTGGTTTATGCACGTGTCAACAAAGTTACTATAGCCCTTTTAACCACAAGAAGTGTATCCCTAAACAATAATGATCATTTTGAGCTACTCAAACAGTCCCAAAGCAAAACAACAACAATAACATAAAACAAAACAAGTCCCACGTTGCGATGCATTGTGATACCAGGGGTTGTTTCATAAACATGCTTAGCTCAGGACAGCATTGACTCCAATTTGTGTTTGTTATTTGTATTAGAATTTATAATCCTACGTGTCACCTTGGCTTTTTATTAAAGTCAGAATGTTCTGAGTTTGGTATCTGCTATATTATGATAATTCAACCGACTGTATCGTAATATCTTCTGTAAACAAATATTTATTTTTCGCGTATTTACTGATGTGAACACCGGCGTGAAGAAAATGTCATACCGGTATTTCTGTTTTGATTACTCGTTCTTCGGAATAAGAATGGAATAAGTACTCAATAATATCTTTAAGACAATAGTCCAGTCAATCTAGCAAATATGAGGAGGTAAGAGGGTAACCTCAAACACATTGCAACATGGGATTTTTCTTCGCAGTTTATTTCTGTACATACTAAAAGTCCCCAAAATCGAAGCTGGGGAAGGTGGTTTAATTTGCATGATATGCACATTAGTATTAGAAACTTCCAACAAAAATGTATATCAATAACTTCAAGGCTCCTAGCAATAACAAATATTATTGATTTCAATCAAAATGTATGCCTTCTAAAAGAACTGTTCCAACAATTTTACAAAGAAACTAACGACTTTCCATAATTAGTTAGGTCCAACTTTGAGTCAAGTTAAACACCCCCCCCCCCCCCCCCCTCCCCCCCAAGGGAGGTGATACTGGCGGTACTGAGATGCGCGGCTATCACGAGGTGGTATTTTGTACAACCACGCCAGCGCTAATGCCACGGTTCGGCGGTCGCCATCGAACTGCATAACCGCATTTGGTTCATCAACGATGTAGCTATCTAGCTCTATTATCCGAGCTCTGTTTGTGTACTACTTCAGTCGCACTATTGATTTCGTGCGCTCAGGACGATCTCTCAATTCGGAGCTATACTATTTTGTTTAGAAAGGAGTCGTCGACGACGTGTATTTAATTGGGACCACTCAAACAAGGACCTGGGCTGGAAGTTGGTTCCATTCTTCAAAGGGGATTAAGGACTTCCAATATGAGGTATGGTTAAGAAGCTTACTGTGAGTGTGATGGATACATTTATTATCTGGGTTGCTGATTCGATTTATTATATGTACTTCTGTATGGTATTAGGACATTTCTTGATTCGTGTTTTCATGCATATTATTTAGTATTTTGTTCAAACCGAGACGAAATTTCGTGTTTCAATACAAAGAGTTGAGAATCTGGATACTCGTGAAAGGGAATAATAAATCAGGATGCTTTACGTTTCAAGCTATATTGTATACACGTGCACTTGACATGAAACACGGAGGATTAAATGTAATTGCTAACTTTGATAAAGTTATCAATAACTTATTCCACTATTAGACGGTCAAAATGTGACTTTTTTGGCTAAAATAGCGACGACGAAATAACCTGCTTCAATTAATTATACATGACTTGTAATGGTTTTGAATATTTTACACCGTTATGTTATAGTGCTATCGCTACCCTGTAAGTAATAGGGCCACTCTTCTGTTAGGGTATCATCTTTCTACCTGTAGCCTTTCTTATTATGGTATTATCTATATAGCACGTGTCTTTATCTATCTCTTTCTTTCCCCCTCTCTCTGTCAATATTTCACTTCACTTTCTTCTCTTTTCCCCTTTCTCTCCCTCTCTTTAGTAAATCTTTTTTTTTTCGAATTTGCAATCCCTATAATATAATTACCCGTTTTAAAAACCGTTTTTGTTGCATGCACTTTATGTGTTTCTCGTTCTGCATTATGCACCAACAGTTGTACATACTAATCTGCCTTTTTCTCAAAATAAATATCTCTTGCATGGTGCAACCGCAAACCACACGTAGTATACTATATACACCACCATGGAAACCGATACTTATAAGCAACATTTATATCTCATACTCTTCCCCAATTGTTGTTTTGCTATGTCCTTTGCAATTTCTTTCTTTCTTTCTCTCTACTGTCTCTGGATGCGTTTCAATACATTTGTCTAGTGCAGAATCAGTGTTTTTGAGAGGTTAAATGCTAAATAATGTTTACTAGGGTTTTCAGGAACGAACACAGCACAATGGCTTTCTATATAGCTAGTTGGTAGATCACCGTTCTAGCATTTCGGAGGTCTCTGGTTCGAATCCCGGAGAAACCTCATTTTCATTTGTATCATAATATTTTGGTCATTTTCCCTACGTTCGCGTTTAAAAACCATACGGAGTTACAACAGGACTAGACCCCCTTTTTAGCTTTCACTTTATTAGATGGGTTGCCTTCATGGGTATTACGAATTGGAGAAAGCTAGCGCCGCCTTTTATGTGCCAATAAGGCACGGAATGGAAATTGCCTGCATGAACCTGATGGAATTACAAAATCTGATATAGGAAACAGATTAAGTATAATGTCTCAAAATGTGTATTCCGAGCTGACCAGGTCTATATAAACGCAACCTCCGTCTTATATAGACCTCTCCTCGTGCATTCACCCAGTCTGCAAATATGTTCATATGCCTAAGCCTTATTTGTTCTGTCCTCAGATGACTTTCTTTAGCAATTATGTTTGATGCTATAAGGTGATCCACGTATAGTTTTACCATTGAGGTACCACTCTATACCAGCTCCCTGCTTTTACATGGTCCTTATTCAGTATAATATATATATATACCACCTCCTTTCCATTTATACTTATTTCCGCAAGTTGCATTTTATTTGTATCACTGGCTATCCGTATTGTAAAATGGTCTGGAAATCATACGCTTTATACATTCGAATTCACATTTACACGCAATACACTCTCATCAAATTAATATAATTTATAAACCCCACATATAAATGTTAAAGATGACGAATAGATTCGCTAATATATCTTATTTTATGCATACATCTATTCAGTTTAATTTAGTTTATTTTCGATTCCCAAAAATGTACATATCGTATAATCATTAAACAATTTTTAGGCCTGGCAATCTGAGATCCTAACCGTTGTTTGCCCGACATAACAACAAATTTACATGCACGGTAGATTCTAGACAACAATAATCGTTTCATAATTATATGGCCTTCATTCATCGCGAAGTTCGTTTTAAAACTTCATAATTGATAATTATAATAGAATATCATAATAATGATAAAAATAAAATAATAAGATTACTACTACTGATACTACTACTACTACTACTACTACTACTACTACTACTACTACTACTACTACTACTGCTACGACTGCTACGACTGCTACGACTGCTACGACTGCTACGACTGCTACGACTGCTACTACTACTACTACTACTACTACTACTACTACTACTACTACTACTACTACTACTACTACTACTACTACTACTATACTACTACTACTACTACTACTACTACTACTACTACTACTACTACTACTACTACTACTTCTACTACTTCTACTTCTACTTCTACTTCTACTTCTACTTCTACTATACTACTACTACTACTAATAATAATAATAATACAATTAATAATAATTATAATAATAATTATGTGATAATATTACTATAATGGATATTTATATTGCACATTATCCACCTAATAAGGTGCTCGAAGCGCATGGGAAAGGATAGTATATGAAAAAAGGATGAAACCGACAAGAAGGAAGAAGGGGGCGGTAAGATAAAGGAAAGAAACAAAAGTCTACTTAATTTATTCTGACATTGAAAGTGTATGCTATTTCAAAATTGACAATCAGTTTTTCATTATCTCACAAAAAAATTATTTCGTGCAGCGCCCTCTATACCAAAACTAAACTACCCCTTTAAATGATGGCACTTGGGCCGGAGACAGCTCTGCATGACATTTATCATTATGTGAACGAAATGATATTGTCTAATTTTCATTGAATACATCTTCTTTTGCCATTTATCAACCGTTTTCACATTTCACGCTCTGTTAAGTTAACATGGTTAAGTCCATTTTCGTTTGTATAGTATACATTTTATCTTGTAAGGAAAAAAATGATATTAACACAAATAGTTCATGGAGCGTATTGACGATGAATCTATTTAAAAACAATGTATTGTCTACAATGGTGCACATATCTATGAATCCATGTTTACCTCCAGTGGCTCAAAAGCATATTATGAAACCTAACGTTGACTGAAATCCAGGGTCCTTATTCATAAAACCTTTCGAGCTTCATAATTTTGTATACTAAATCTATTTCGATGATAATAATAATACATGCAATAATAATAGATTGTATTTGTATAGCGCCTAATGCAGAACAGCCTCTAAGCGCTTATTATTATTATCCCTGGCCATTTGGTACAGTTCAGACCCGCACAATTATATTGTACATATTATTCTCAACTCCCCGTGGAGCATACTAGCCGCTGATAACCATATAGGTGCACCAAGCTAATTTTCACCAGACCAGGTACCCACTTATACACCTGGGTAGAGAGCAGCAATAGTGGATAAATTTGTCTTGCTGAAGGACAAACGCAGTGGGCATACTATAATACACAGGGTTCGAACTCGGGATCCAATGATCAGAGAGCGCGCACTCTACCAATCTTGCCACTCCACGTAATTGTATATACCACAACATTTTGGTTTACAGCATTCAGTCAATGTTGATTACACGACACACCAGAAATGCTGGCTCTGAGGCCGTGGGTATGTATACACTGCATAATATTCATCATTATTTATATGAAATCAAATGCCATTGTCTAACTTCAATTGAATGAAATCTTCTTCTGCCATTCATCAACCCCTTTTACATTTCACGCTCTGTCAACATGGTTTTAAAAGTCTAGTGTGGTCTGAGTATACCTTGCCTTCGTTTTATCTTGTTAGAAAAAAATAATGATATTTACACAGAGAGCTCATGGAATGTATATAATTGACAATGATTCTATTTAAAAACAGCTTATTGCATACAATGGTACATGGATTTATGTTTGCCACCACCAGTTAGCGGCTCAAAAGCATAGTCTGTCCATAAATAAACCAACGCTGTCTGAAATAATGTCATGTTAATCATGACACTTTTTGAGCTTAATTTCATTCTTATTTTCATATATTTTTAAGATATGGGTATTGCAACATGATATTAATTTAGATGCCCAACTATGCTAAGATAATGTTGGGGTATTAAAAACTCCTCGTTGTTTTCATTTGAAGATATTTGGTGATCGAAAACTCAGGACAGCATTGACTCCAATCTTTGTTTGTTATTTGTGCTAGAATTTGCAGTTATACGTGTCACCTTGGCTGTTAAAGTCAGAATGTTCCTAGTTTGTTCTCTGCTCTATGAAAATTCAACCGACTGTAAAGTAATATATTCTGCAAATATATATCTGTTTAGGACGTATTCACCGGTGTGTACACCGGCGTGAAGGAAAGGTTATATTTTGTTGGATTACTCGTACTTCGGAATACGCACGGTATTTTTTCTTGACCTTGTCTTATATAAGGATATAGTAAGTATTATGTTTAAATTATGTGAAATTGATAACAGACTTGATAAATTGTGTATTTCTGTGATTCGATATGTCATTGAAGTGATGTGTGAAAATTCACTGTTAAATGGATGTTATATGAACGGGTAATGAGCGCGAATGCTATAATGCAGTGCATGCTATTAGCTAACATATTTGAACGTCACATTAAATTTAGAAAGTCACAGTTGAACATTCGGAAAACCAAAACCGGTTATATGTTTTATACAGGGTGGCCCCCAAAAAACGGAACGGAGCGCTTCCCAAAATAAAGTCAAAAAATGATTATGTCCATAGGATAGAGTGTCTTTCCCAATGAAAAATGATACCAAGAACAGTAATTTTGGTCGTGTAGTTTTTGTTTTGAGGGCGCTGTGAGTAACACCATGTCAGGTTCCCTTTTTTGTCAATTTTTACCAAGTCAGTGCCTGATAAATGATACTTCTGCCCGACATACCATCGAACACGCGAGTATTCCGCGCGCCATTGTTCGTGGGCATTCAGCTGTGTGCCGAGCGGTGCCGAGAGAATGGGCATAATTGGTCAATAGTATGACGGGCAGTAAGTCTCATTTATCAGACACTGACTTGGTACAAATTGACAAAAATAGGAACCTGACATGGTCTCACTCCAAGCGCCCTAAAACAAAAACTACACATCCAAAATTACTTTTTTTGGTATCGTTGTTCATTGGAAAGGACACCCTATCCGATCGACATGTTAATTTTGTTACTTTATTTTGGGAAGTGCCCCGTTCCTTTTTGGGGGGGCCACCCTGTATTAGTAATACAAAACAACAATTTATGTGAGACTAGACCGCTAGATTTCTAAGCAAGTTTGTTTTCTTCGGATTTTACTAGATCTCTTAAAAGATATCATTGACTACTGGAAATGGAATACGAGGCGGGGCTAGGGCTTATAGGGCTGCACCCCCAGAGTTTTAAAAACGACAATATAACGAAGCAAACATGCACATCATATTCGGGCACAACATTTCGGGAAAAACGGGGCACCTCAAATTTGTTTGGCAAAAACAGCCCCGGGCAATTTTTATAATATAGGGTCAGGTCAGATCAATAATTGGTAGATTCGACATTTAACTTTCCAAAGCATGAAATGATAGAAAGCATCCAAC
>JBAMJV010005899.1:215000-232500 GCA_037951105.1 Echinarachnius parma
ATTTGATTTAATCATCTCAACAGTACAATAATTACATGCGAGTCATAATTACACATTTACAGAAGATAATTCAGATTGAATTGAGTTTAAATGTATATGCCACTTAATGTGCATCTCCGCATGCAAAGGGTTGCAATATATTTACAAAAGTCTCTCTCAATCCAAAGTTACCATCCTCCTCTTTTACCTTTTGATTTCATATATTCGATGTATTATATTTTATTTCAATTCCACAAACCATGGTTGGTCAATCGTTACATTTTGAGTTCCACAAACCATAGTTGGTCAAATCGTTACATTTTAAGTTCCACAAACCAATAGTTGGTCAAATCGTTACATTTTAAGTTCCACCAACCATGGTTGGTCAAACCATTGCATAACCTCTTAGCTTCAGCACTCACCCATTTCCAATCAAATGTACGTCGTGTATGGCAATACTGATATTGTACAACATCACACTTTGAGTTGCACTCTCCTATAAAGTGCATCGTCATCGACATGATAAACACTAGTATCATCTCTTCTCCCCAGGGAGAATACACGATCAAACAGCTATACGAGAGTTCAGCAAGCTAAATAATAATCTACAAACATGGCAAAAGGGATACCACATCGTTTATAATAGTATACAACTAACGAATGGGCTTCTTGTGATAGTATACAACTAACGAATGGGCTTCATGTGATAGTCAAATCTATTACCGAGGTGGGCTCAAAATGATTATTACCCGAAGCGTAGCTGAGGGTAATAGTCATTTTGAGCCCACCGAGGTAATAGATTGCCTATCACAATCAAGCACATTCGTTAGTTGTTTTATATCACTCATCAATATCAGTGATTGTGTTCAGCTTATAGCAAAATAAGTGAAAATCTCTTGAATATTTCATAAAATCGCTTGTAAATTTTGATATAAAAATCAATCGACATTAATGAAGCCAGATGAGCCTCCAGAACCTGGGCGCATCTAATACGCTTAAAGTCATTGTTATTTTGCGCATACAATCACAAAGACGCAAAACCGAGTGCGCACCAACGCGCTGGCAGTTGCGCACATACGCAATGAATGCGTGCTAACGCTCCCACGGATGTGCTTATTGGCTGTCTTGGCGTTCTTCTTCCTAGGGTGTTAGTTTTTACCAGCAATGGCAATCACGTGACTAGAACGTGTGCGCCATAGAGCACTGCACAAATTTGATCGCGTGTGCATTTTGCTTAAACACATGATCTATGGGACGAACGCGTAACGAACTTTTAGTGTTAATTTTTTGCTAACAGCCCGGTCAAGTGATTGCGCGGGGATTGCGCGTGTTGTCCAAAACTATCATTTGTCAAATACAATGGTAAAACGATCTTATGAGGGATATAATCAAATCTATTACCGAGGTGGGCTCAAAATGATTATTACCCGAAGCGTAGCTGAGGGTAATAGTCATTTTGAGCCCACCGAGGTAATAGATTGCCTATCACAATCAAGCACATTCGTTAGTTGTTTTATATCACTCATCAATATCAGTGATTGTGTTCAGCTTATAGCAAAATAAGTGAAAATCTCTTGAATATTTCATAAAAATAGCTTGTAAATTTTGATATAAAAATCAATCGACATTAATGAAGCCAGATGAGCCTCCAGAACCTGGGCGCATCTAATACGCTTAAAGTCATTGTTATTTTGCGCATACAATCACAAAGACGCAAAACCGAGTGCGCACCAACGCGCTGGCAGTTGCGCACATACGCAATGAATGCGTGCTAACGCTCCCACGGATGTGCTTATTGGCTGTCTTGGCGTTCTTCTTCCTAGGGTGTTAGTTTTTACCAGCAATGGCAATCACGTGACTAGAACGTGTGCGCCATAGAGCACTGCACACATTTGATCGCGTGTGCAATTTGCTTAAACACATGATCTATGGGACGAACGCGTAACGAACTTTTAGTGTTAATTTTTTGCTAACAGTACAGCCCGGTCAAGTGATTGCGCGGGGATTGCGCGTGTTGTCCAAAACTATCATTTGTCAAATACAATGGTAAAACGATCTTATGAGGGATATAATAATTAATAATAAAACAACGAACTAGCCTGCAACATTAAACCAACGAAACAACGATACTAAATCAATATTGGGAAAAGAGGCATATTTTAATATATTAAATTTGTCCTATACCTTAGAAATGAAGGCTTACTTGACACATGCCATGATCTCGGTTACTTCATTGAGAAGGAGGCCTGCGAAGACTCGGTGTTGCAGCGCTACCACTCCGATGACGGGTCCTGTAACAATCTCAAACATCCGTCGCTAGGCAAGGCCTTACTGCCACTGAAGAGATACTTGCCCCCAGACTACGGCGATGGTAAGCACGATCTTAATGATAATGACGACGTCTACGAAGACGGCGAGGACGACGACGATGATGATAATGGTAGTACTGTTCATTATGTTGATGATGAGGATTCCGGTGACGACTTTGATTATGATGGTGATGATGATGACGATGGTGATTATGATGATGATGATGATGATGATGATGATGATGATGATGATGATGATGATGATGATATAGGAGGAATATGAGGATATGATAAAGAAGATGAAATTGATTATCATTATTGTTATAATGATGATGATGATGATGATGATGATGATGATGATGATGATGATGATGATGATGATATAGGAGGAATATGAGGATATGATAAAGAAGATGAAATTGATTATCATTATTGTTATGATGATGATGATGATGGATGGCGTGTTTATTATGGGTGGTGATGAAGACGATGGTTTTGATGACGACGATAACGATAATGATGATATTACTGGTAATGATGATGATGATGATAATGATGGTGGTGATGATGATAGTTAAAATTATGATATTGTTGTTAGTGGCAATGGTTGTGACATGGTGACGACTCCCACATTTTGTGTGACACGTTTCATCTAAAAGCTGGTTATTCAAAGGCAGGACAAACTTATAATAATTCTTCTCAAATTTATAATATAATTCCATCAGGAATCGGATCTTTACGAAAGGCGGCCGGAGGACGAACCCTGCTGAGCCCCAGAGAGATCACCAACATCGTCACCGAGAACAGGATCGTGTTTGTACCACGAGTCAATGCACTGGTCATGCACTACGGCCAGCTGATCGATCATGACATCGGACACACACTCGTCGAACCAGGTAATTTTTTTTTCTCCACAGTATGTTGATATTTTTGTTCGAATATTAATTCACCAAAGACCCTTTTATCGTACAGTCAAGTACATATATATACAGGGTGGCCCCCCCCCCCCCCCAAAAAAAAAAACAAACAACGGAACGGGGCACTTCCCAAAATAAAGTACCAACATGATTATGTCCATCGAATAGGGTGTCTTTTCCAATGTAAAACGATACCAAGAACAGTAATTGTGGTCGTGTAGTTTTTGTTTTAGGGCGCTGTGAGTGACACCATGTCAGGTGCCCATTTTTGTCAATTTTTACCGAGTCAGTGCTAGTTAAATCACACTTCCTGCCCGTAATACCATCGAACGACCATGCCCATTCTCTCGGCACACGGCTGAGTGCACACTAACGATGGCGCGCGAATTGCTCGCGTGTTCGATGATATGACGGGCGGTAAGTGCGATTTATCAGGCACTGACTTGGTAAAAATTTGCAAAAATGGGAACCTGACATGGTGTTACTCACAGCGCCCTAAAACAAAAACTACACGACCAAAATGACTGTTCTTGGTATCGTTTTTCATTGGAAAAGACACTCTATCCGATTGACATAATCATTTTGTTACTACATTTTGGGAAGTGCCCCATTCCGTTTTTGGGGGGCCACCCTGTATATTATGTGGCAGGGATGACCGGAGATCTTAGTAATAATTAGTAGAATTGTTCACTGCTTCTCAACTTGTTACTGATATTGTACAGTTGTAATGCTAATCGTATAGTTGGTATCGCTTCTGACTATCCGAGCAATGAAGGGATCTATGAATCGAGTCACCAATTATAGTACTCTGCATAGCTTAGTTCATAAAGTGCTGGTCTAAACATTCATACATAGGTCTCGAGTTCAATTCCTTCTAGCATTATTCCTTTGCTAATATGGAGAGAAATTTTTTGTTTTAATGAGGCATATTTACGAAGAGTTAACAAGCGTTCATACAAAGTCTGAAAATCATCATCTCACAACCACTCATTTTGTAATTCTAGCCGGCATCCATATTTCTGTCTTCCCTAGGATATTCTGCTAGACTAATAATCGTATACGAAGACCCTCCTTGTTTACTTCATACAGCCGTAACGACTCGCGTTTCTTCCAATCTTCGTATACGACTCGACTTATATTGTTCGTCACACAACCTTAAAGGGATAGTTGAGTTTTGGTAGAGAGGGCGCTACACAAAATACCTTTTTTGTGAGATAATAAAAAGCTGGGTGTCAAATTTGAAAGAGCATACAATTTTAATGGCAGAATAAACTTGTTTTGATCAAAATCGGTTCAGAAACGGCTGAAATATCCATAAACATAACCATTTGTAATCAATATGGGGCCAGGATGGGGCCCCACAAGTATTCAATAATTTTGAACCAGCCGTTAAAATTCGTTTAAAATGCTTCCTCTTTTCAAAAATGTTCAAAAGAGGTTTTTAGATAGTTGTTGATTATCTCTCTATCTAATCACTATTTCAACAAAATATTTTATTTAAAATGGTTTAAACAAATGCGTTTTTTGAAAGCGCCCTCTTTAGTTTAAACAGCTCTTTTGGAATGAAAACAGGCTTTTTACTTAGCCTTTTGTAATGATTGTATTTCTTTTGAGCATGTTGGAGTTATAACGATTAGTTTGTAATGTAATGGTGCAGGTTTTGGTTACTAAAATTCAGTTTGACTAAAACTGTACTCTCTCTACCAGAACTCAACTATCCCTTTAAAGACTTGTATTTCTCTCCTATTTCATCCAGATAAATGTAACTGCAATGAGACGGATAACTGCATCCCGATTCCAGTCCCGCCAAACGATCCCGCGTTTGAATCCGCCTGTATTCCTCTGTCCAGGTCCAGAGTAGTTCCTGGGTTTAACTGCTCCGAGAAGCCCCGCGAACAACCCAACGACATCACAGCCTTCATCGATGGCTCCCTCATGTATGGATCACACGCTGATAAAATTGCTGGGTTGCGCGAAGGAAGAGGTAAGTCTATATTCAAGAGCGATAATGTTAAAGATACAGCATTTTGAAAGGGATCTGTATTCAGCTATCAAGGTCCAATATTAGTATAGTTCTTGTACTACAGCAGTCTATATTCAAATACACGTATGCACCTCTCGAACAGCCAATCGACATCACGGCTTTTATAGATGGCTCCCTGATTTATGGATCACACGCCAATATTATTGCTGGTTTGCGGGGAGTAAGGGATAAGACTCTGTTTAAGATCAATGTTTATAATTGCTGTCTTTGCAAGATATCCTGGTTAAAAAAGCTGTTTGCCGCTATCAACGTCCAAAATAGTTCCTGAACAGCAACAATCAAACAATATCAACAATTTCAGCGATGGACCCTTCTCTGTATATGGATCGAACGCCATCGAGTAGGGTGATGTACTTAAGTTACATTAAGCTCATGAACCATAATCGTCGATTTGTGATGTAGGAGCTCATTTGTTCCGATATTCAGAAGATGTGTCATCCTCTCATACAAGTAAAGATCCACATTAATTGCACACCGCGATCAGCCCTACGACATTGCATCTTTCAAAGACACGAGTATTAACTTATGAAGGCTCCCTGATCATGCTGATGTATGGATCTAACGCGTCAATATCATTGTTTGCTTCAGTGTTGGGTATCTCGAGATCGATCTTGATATCGAGACCAGTCTGAAGATCTGCATCAATAATCTCGATCTTGTTCTTGATCTCGGACATTTCTGATCTTGATCTCAGAGGTTCTGAACTCGATCTTGAGCTGCGGATCTTGGTCTTGATCTTGATCTCGGACTGTCTGATCTATCTTGATCTCGACACCAGTCTCGAGATTGGCATCAGTAATCTTGATCTCGGACTGTCTGATCTATCTTGATCTCGAGATTGGCATCAGTAATCTCGATCTTGTTTTTGATCTCGGACTGTCTGATCTTGATCTCGCATCCATTGGTCTTGGTCCCAACACTGGTTTGCTGTAGATACAAATGCAATAACTCTCCTAGGGTTTTAATAACCTTATTTGTAATGTCCCTGCAATCAGCAGGTCTAAAATATTTTCTAGACTGAAACCGGGGACTGACACAATCAAACGCACCATAAACGCTGAACTCGTCATTGATGGATAGAGTTCATAAGTCTGACATTCTTACAGTTTCAACCCCTTCTGTAATTCTTATTCCCGACAGGACTTCTGCGTGTGAGCGAGAACCCATTCAACGCATCTCTCCAGCCCTTCCTCCCCGGGGACCCAGGCAACAAGAACTGCGATGATCCAGACCTGGAATTCCCTTGCGGGAAGGCGGGTGACAAGCGTGCCTCCGTGCAGCCGGGGCTGACGGCTCTACACACCGTGTGGCTGCGGTACCACAACCAGGTGGCGACCAAACTGGGCGAGATCAACCGCCACTGGGACAGCGACAGGGTCTTCTGGGAGACGCGGAAGATCGTGTCCTCCATCATGCAGCACATCACGTACAACGAGTACCTGCCGGTGAACCTTGGCGGCGAGATGATGCAGCGGTTCCGCCTCGGTCTGGACGCCGACACGCCGTACCGCGGCTACGATGAGCAGATCGACCCGACCGTGCCGAACGTCTTCACGCATGCTGCTTTCAGGATGGGCCACAGCCAGATCTCTTCCAACCTCACCCGTGTGGATGTCAACTTTGAGGAGGTTAGATCGAAGACCCCTCACTAGTCCCCCACCACCTCCCAGAGAATATTGAAATACATGATACATCATGTTGATAATTAGTTATGATTTTGCACTCCGCCATATTCGATTTTTGTTCTATATTTGTCTGTGTTTTTATCATCATCATCATCATCATCATTTTCATCATCATCATCATCATCATCATCATCATCTTCATAATCCTCTTCATCATCATCATCATCATCATCATCATCATCATCATCATCATCATCATCATCCTCATCTTCTTCTTCTTCTCCTATACGTTAAGTAAATAGGATTATGACTGTATGATATGGTTTTACTCGTAATGTAAAAAAAAATTTACGAGGTTGATTTAAATCCATCTTTAAAGGTGTACGAACCCGCCATTCTGAGGTTCGCATTCTTCAACGCTACGATACTGTACGAGGTCGAGAACGGTGGCCTGGACAGCATGGTGCGAGGCATGATGGTGCAGCCTCTAGATAAGGTTGACCGGTTCTTCAGCGATGACGTCACGAGGTTCCTATTCGCTGATCCACGCGCAAGGTAGGCACATGCTTATATTGTATACGTTATAACCCTTGAAGTTGTTGACGTGGTTCCAGCGAAAGAACGCAATGATGGTGCAGCCTTCAGTGAAGACGTGAAGAGGTTCCAATTCGCTGATCCACACGCAAAATAAGCAGGATTATCTCCGTGCACTTCATATGTTTTGACATATGTTTCAGCGAAAGAACATGGTGTATTTCTGATGGCTTGTTTCGCATTATCGCACATCAAGTTTTAACCGGTTACAATTAGATTGAGTTCGAAAAGTGGCTAGATTCAGGGTTAAAAACTACAGATCAACCAATTTGCTCTGACAGATTTTTTAGAGTGTCACTACATGTCCGCGATTCGTGTCTGCTTTCTAATCCATAGGTAAATTGGTCAGAGTTAATGAAGTCAAACTTCATGCTGAAATCTAAATTTTCACGATTCTTGTTTGTGTTCTTAAATCCTTCAATTTTCTCTTGTGTCGCAGATTCGGTCTCGATCTGGTCGCTATCAACACGCAGCGAGGACGAGATCATGGACTCCCAGGGTATACAAAATGGCGTAATTTCTGCGGTCTCCCCGACGTGACGTCATTCGACGACTTATCTGACGTCATGGAAGCGGAAACTATTCAGCTTCTGCGGCAGGCATACACGTAAGGAATAATAGTCACTTTTTAGACCCTGTTTAATGTGAGGTTCTTTTCATAAATAATTGATATTAGCTATATTATCATTATTATAAGTAGTAGTAGTAGTAGTAGCAGCAGTAGTAGTAGTCGTAGTAGTAGTTGTAGTAGTAGTAGTAGTAGTAGTAGTAGTAGTAGTAGTAGTAGTAGTAGTAGTAGTAGTAGTAGTAGTAGTAGTAGTAGTAGTAGTGGTAGTAGTAGTAGTAGTATCAGTAGCAGTAGAAGTAGTAGAAGTAGTTGTAGTAGTAGTAGTAGTAGTAGTAGTAGTAGTAGTAGTAGTAGTAGTAGTAGTAGTAGTAGAAGTAGTAGAAGTAGTAGTAGTAGTAGTATCAGTAGCAGTAGAAGTAGTAGTAGTAGTAGTAGTAGTAATATCAGTAGTAGTAGTATTAGTAGTAGTAGTAGTAGTAGTAGTAGTAGTAGTAGTAGTAGTAGTAGTAGTAGTAGTAGTAGTAGTAGTAGTATCAGTAGCAGTATAAGTAGTAGTAGTAGTAGTAATAGTAATATCGGTAGTAGTAGTATTAGTAGTAGTAGTAGTAGTAGTAGTAGTAGTAGTAGTAGTAGTAGTAGTAGTAGTAGTTGTAGTAGCAGTAGCAGTAGTAGTAGTAGTAGTAGTAGTAGTAGTAGTAGTAGTAGTAGTAGTAGTAGTAGTAGTAGTAGTAGTAGTAGTAGTAGTAGTAGTAGTAGTAGTGGTAGTAGTTGTACTGGTTTCACCATATCTGAAAAGAGTTAAGGTGTATCATTTCGTATTAAATAATTTGTTTTATACTTTGATTCATTCACGCAGACACGTTGACGATATCGATGCCTTTATTGGGATGGTTGTCGAGGTGCCTTTGAATGGCGCCCTCTATGGTCCAACGTCGGCATGCATCATCGCCAGACACTTCCACGATCTGAAGTATGGAGATCGCTTTTGGTACGAGAACCCGACCGGACCGCAGGCACTCACATCAAGTACGTTGTCTGTCTGTCTGTTTGTTAGTTTATTTGTGTTAAAAAAAAAAAAATTTGTTTTAAGGTTGTTTATTTGTTAGTTTGTTTGTTTATCACATTTGTGTTTTATAATTTCCATGAAAAAGTGTATAACGAATTAAAGTAACATAACAACTCTTACGACCTGAAGTATGGATTCGCGTCTGGTAGGAGATCCCGAATAACACAGGCACATCGGGTATACGTTTGTTACTTTGTGTCTTTGTTTGTTTGCTTAATTGGTTGGTTGGTTGCATGGTTCATTGGTAGGTTGGTTGGTTGGTTGGTTGGTTGGTTGGTTGGTTGGTTGGTTGGTTGGTTGGTTGGTTGGTTGGTTGGATGGATGGATGATTGGTTGGTTGGTTGGATGGTTGGTTGGTTGGTTGGTTGGTTGGTTGGTTGGTTGGTTGGTTGGTTGGTTGGTTGGATGGTTGGTTGGTTGGTTGGTTGGTTGGTAGGTTGGTTGGTTGGTTGGATGGTTGGTTGGTTGGTAGGTTGGTTGGTTGGTTGGTTGGATGGTTGGTTGGTTGGTTGGTTGGTTGGTTGGTTGGTTGGTTGGTTGGTTGGATGGATGGATGATTGGTTGGCTGGTTAGTTTGTTTGATGGGTTGGTTGGGTGTCTGTTATTTCGTAAACTTTTTTTATCAATAATAATGTTGGTTTTTAATGTTGAATTCTCTTTACAGACCAGCGGCGTGCGATCAGACGGATGTCGTTTGCGCGTTTGTTCTGCGAGACCCTCGATGACATTGAGACGATCCCACCGTTTGTCTTTCACAAGCCAGAGCCCAGCCAGGGGTAAATAAGATATCATGAGACATTTGTGTTTGTAATTTGTTTTCTAATCGTTCTTCTTTTGGTTTTGAACTGGAACTAAGAAGTTTGTTGCCTGGTTAGTTTTCATGTAATCATTTTTAAAAAATAGATATTTAACAACGCATAAGCAAACCACCTGGACTAACAACTTAGAGCATTATTACTATTTTCTTGACAATAACATAGTAATAATGTGTTTTAGGCCCATCAATAAAACATAATGGAGAGAGAAAAAACAATCTTATCATTGTAGTATTTCCGCTCATTACATGCTGTTTTAGACATTATTTACGTCGCTGGGCAATTAAAAGGACAAATTGACGGTATCGATAGCAAAAAACGATACTTACTTTTTTGGAAGAAACAACATTTTGACATTTTGGGCAATAATATTTTTTAAATGCCAAATCCAGTAATCTTGTTTAGTGAAACAGTTATGTAGGCTAAAAAGCAATCAAGTCGTTTAATTTGGCCTACGCTCAGTTCTTTTTAACGAAGTTATTTACGCATTTCTGAATTTGCCCTTTTTACATGCACGATATCGCGTCGATATTGGGCATGAAAAAGGACAAAATGCGTATTGCCCTTTTACGCGCATTGATAATGCACAGGCAATGCGCGCAACTTGGCGCAATAATGGGCAGCTAAAAGGGCAAATCCCTTTTTGTCCTTCGTATTGCCCATATGATATATATTTTTGATTTTCTCAAAAAGTTGGGCACATATTGGAATTCTAAACATATCATCGGATAGGTTTTAAAGAACTCTATCTGAAAATAAAATAAAAACAAAATCGATATTCGACGATAATATCGGCCATTTTGCCCTTTTTATTGCCCAGCGACACTTATTTTCATTTCATTACCATTACTGTATTTTAATATGCCGTATGAATTAATATATTACAAAAAAGTTTAGATAATGTTTTGTTTTAAATGTTTTATTTGCAGGGGAGTCCGCTCGTTCGTATACTACAGCGCCCGACACGCGTTCCCCGACCAAGATGGCGCCTTGCCTGGATTCAACAACGTGCGCGCACGGTGCGATGACGTCATGACAATCCCAACTCTGGATCTCCACGCATGGGCAGAACGCGACCCACAGGAGGCTAAGTGCGGGAGGCGATATCAGCAAAAGACTGAGACCATGGAATAGTCATGGTCATCCTTAATTAAAGCAGAGGCCTTAGAGTTGATGTATAACTTTGTAAAAACATATTATAATAAGGATAAAAACGAGCAAAGAAAATGGGGTTTCTCTGGGATTCGAATACGAGACCTCCGGATTGCTAAAACATACAATAACATATACTAGTCGTGCTAGTTTTAAAATAGAAACGAAAGAAAGTATGATACTTTATCTTTGGTGTATTACTTATTTTTTTCCATCTGTTACACAGTTTTAATATTGCCATATTCAAAATATGGAAGTAGAACGGTTCTGTTATGATAAGAACATGTATTTAAAAAGACGAAGAAATTGGAATATGACCCCCTCTCCATTCTAATAATGAATATAATTTCGTCATGAGTTATAAAACATACTATACGTGTATTGTGTCCTTCTTTTGCTCTCATCTTCAAGTTAAGTAGAACATTCCATGAACCACAAAGATCATACGGATATCAAGTTAGTGACATTTGAAAGATCACAGAGATAATGGCCTGGTCACATCTGACCGGATTGCGTAAACGTATGCCAAACGTATAGAAAATATACGAAATAATTCGGTGACGAACTTAATCTTCATTGTTGCTCGAAGAACGGATATAAAACGGATTTAACGTACAAAAACGCACGATTACCAGACATCACCGTATGAGTAACGGACAACACCGTACGCGTAACGTACACGAACCGGTCAAAACGAATGTGGAACGCATAAGAAACGGACAAAACGTACTTCGAACGTATTTTTTAGCCTGGTCATATCTGACCGGATTGTGAAAACGTATGACAAACGAACAGCAAAATTGTCAATCCGTTCGTCTCCGTTTGTATACGTTTATTGTCCGTTTCTAGTTCGGTGAATACGTTCCTTGTACGGCGATGTCTGTTCTATCCGTTTGAAAGCTTTGTGCATGCACAAAACTTGAAACGGACACCACCGAATACAGTCGTCCGTTGGTCGTACGTTTGTTGTGCGCTGTGCATCCGTTTTGTTCGGTACTCGTACGTTTCTCGTCAGTTCGTATCCGTCAACGGACATCAACGGATACGAACTGACAAGTACAGGCCGAGAAACGTACGAGTACCGAACAAAACGGATGCCCAACGTACAACAAACGTACGACCAGCGGACGACTACTTTCAAACGGATAGAACAGACATCGCCGTACAAGGAACGTATTCACCGAACTAGAAACGGACAAGAAACGTATACAAACGGAGACGAACGGATTGACAATTTTGCTGTTCGTTTGTCATACGTTTTCACAATCCGGTCAGATGTGACCGGGCCTTTAAGAATTAAATTGATGCAAGAACACCAATCGCTGTATAATATAAATCACAGACTCGTATCCTTATTATGTATAATTGTACTAAGTTGAAAGACAATCACCAGGTTACATCACAAATCTGATTGAATCACTTTGATTGTGCTTAACCCAAATAAATTCATTATTTTAGTGGACATCAGGTCAAACAAGATATACAAAGAAAGTAGTATGTAGTCATGGTAGTTGCTAGACTAATTAAATTATTGTAACCATAGTTCATTATTTCAAGATTCCTAATCTTCTCACACTCACTCTTAAACAATGAATTATATATTATATAAACCCCTCATAAAAAAATTCCGCAATTCAAGTTTGAGCATTCATATCTTTCCTATTACTTTATTACCTTCTCATAAACGTGGTATCATTAGAAACCTTGTCTTCCCCCCATTACATTGATATGACATTTGTAATGAATGCTTTATCATGGAATGTGCATTATATCCGAATATGGGGAAAAGTCTAAAGTGAAATGTGACAAAATGCATTGATATTGTCAACAGTGATTTCTCGATCATGTCATTGACTGGGAGAATAAGTGGTATTTGAATGGTGTTGAGGAGATCATGCATGAATGTCAATGGTGTATTGTCTTTTACTCTGGAGGATGGAATGATTTTAATGATTTTAAGTGGTCATAAATACAATGAATTATTCTGTTGTTTGGACAATGAAATATGCCTTCAATGATGTTGGCTTTGGTCAGTTCTTATTTTTCACTGAGTGGTCATTGTCCATGTTAAAGATGATAGACATTGTATCGAATGTCCAAAAGGCCCTTGCAATCTCCCAACTCGAAGCTGACGTTCCCCCAAATTAAGTTGCTGCCATGTTATTACACCACCTAAAACTCATAAAGACACATAAAGACATATCCCAAGAAAATGATACTACACCACCGATATTTATGCATGGCCGCCTCAACATAATTCAGAACACTTTATTCTCCCAACAAACGGAGGGATCACTGTTGACAATATCAATGCAATTTGCAACATTTCACTTTTGACTTTGCCCCATATTCGGGTGTCATGCACATTCCATGACAAAATATTCATAACAAATGTCATATCAATATAAAGGGGAGAAACAAGCTTTCCAATGATACCAAATTTATGAACGGTAATGTAGTAATAAGAGAGATATGAAATGCTCAAACTTGAATTGCGGAACTTTTCGTGAGGGGTTTGTACATGTATATCATCCTTATTTATCAAATCGAAGAAGTTACAACAACCCAGGTCCATGAAAAAATAACAAAAGCGTTTGTATATTTTATGGCAGGGTGCATATGAAAAACAACAAAATACCATAACACGCGAATACTAAGTAAACATGAACATAATTTATATACAAGCTAATATAGCAACAGAGCACGAAATAGGGCTGATGATTATAAAGAGGCAGAATGTTGGCAAACTATAAACTGCATCATATTAAATTTTTGTCTTGCATCACATACATTAAAGTACTAGTACATTTAAACCTGTCTTAGCGGCCACCTGTCTATAGCATCCAACCTGCCTATATAGTGGTCACCATTAGTGATCCCTTGCCAAGAGAAACAGTGTTGTGGAACCTGTCTTTATAGAGGTCACCTGTCTACAGTCCCTCTACAGTGGCCACTTTTATTGTTTCCCTTGGGTGGTCACTATACACAGGTTTGACTGTATTTAGTTTTATCACATACGCGAATTACTAAGTATAGATTATGTGCTGGTTATAACATTGATATATCAATTATTTATCTACTTAAGGAACATTTTCTTTGGAACAAATCATGGAATACATGAGCAAAACGTTAAACAAAATAAAACAAATTAAGAGTTTATATCTCAATGATCCAATTAAACAAATTTACATAACATAATATGTACAAGGCTTCATTTACTTTAATTCAACAGTTTAATAGTAAGATATTATGGCGACGTTATACGAAAGTGAACTAACAAATTTCAATCATTCTAGTATTAATTACAAATATTATAATATTAATTGCAAAATTATATTATTCAATAATTAACACCTCAGTCTCCTTGTTTTTTACATTGATTTTATATGAGCCAATAATTATCTCGCAACTTTTAAATCTTGGCTTGCAAAAAGGAGACTGGTAATGTGGAAGTTTAGAACATAGAAAGATGGTAAGACTATCATTCTTTTCCTCAGAATGTTGATCTTCTTCTTGAAGATTATCGGGGACTTGGATGGAATGGTTACATAATTCGGCGAAGTTACTAATTGGATTTAGCATAATTTATCATTATGATATACGTTTCATTTTTGCAACTATTATAACGAAGCGGAGCATGCACTATCCGTGGATTTATGTTAAATGTTCGCACTACCAAAATATCTCGCCTGCCTTTTAGCTGTACTTAGATTTGTACAGAGTTTAACACGATTATCTTTCCAGACATCATTCAATCAACCCAATCAGTATTGTTTTTTCTTCTTGTTCACATCTGTGTGTAAGATTTATTTGTACAGATGTACAATTGAGCTTCCTTGGATGTAAAGCTTGTACAGACTTTATAAAAGTAATACTACTAGTTTAAAAAATAAAACTGATGAATTGCAAGTACTCAAGGCACGATCGCTGTTTGTTTTTACTAAATCAAAGTTAATGTTTTAGTTGTTTTCTTATAAATACAATGCATGTTTTAATCTAAAACAAATAAAGTGTTGTCCTGTCTTTAAGTATATAGTAGTGTTCTTTAGTTTTTTTTAACCAATGAAACATTGTGTATCATAAAGTTAATCTCACAGTCCACAGTATGTGGTGTGCATGGATTCGACAAGACTATACTGTACTAACAAATACAACGATCAAGAAAGTGAAAGTGTGCTCCCAATATTAAAGTGTCCCGTCGCCACCATCAGTAATCCCGCAGTACAGAGATGCACACAGTGGTGCACGAAGTGCGGTCGGACTGACTGTACGTAGGGCACACCCATTTTATTACTACTTTTGTATTCGTTTTTGTGAAAGTATTGTAGCTAGGGTATTAATTGTTGTAGATGTAGTATCTTCGGACGATGATCAGAACACGTACTGGCTAAACAAAACTGTATAAACGTATACGCACACACACTTTTTTTTATTTTGTTTTAATTTTATTTTTTTTAAAGTGATTTAAGTGACACACACACACACACACACACACACACACACACACACACACACACACACACACACAAACACACATACGCTCGCTCATACAAACAATCATGCCTACACACAGACGGATCAACAAATATACAAGAATAGAGACACGCACGCAGGCAGGCACATGCACACACACACACACACACACACACACACATACACAAACAACAAACACACACAAAGACATACACAAACACGTCAGTGCATAAGTGCATAAAGGCAACACTTATTCAACTTTCAATGCAAACATTCAATTGCTTTAATCATTGTAAAATGTTTGTACATTACAATTTTGAATTGTATTAATCATAGAATAATGGTATACAAAACGGAATTGATTTTAATGAAAAAATAGTCCTGATGTTAACATGTTGATAAGAATAAGTCATTCATGATTTTAGTGTATATAGCATAAAGTGACCATATTGCTAATTTGAATGCACTATTTAGTGTGCCTCCATGTCTTAAAAAAACCCCACAATATTTACATTTCAAATATATAATTTCATAGAACTATCATACATAACTTCTGTAGTTGTACGCGTATACCTATTTTTCCTTTGGACCCACCGTATCACATAATCAGAGATATCTAAATTAACAACATAATGAAAACAGCGATCAAATACAAACTGCAGTATCAATAATTATACAGTATTATAATACATACTCTTACAATGACATGAATTAAAAGTTGACTATTTGTATTCTATGGAGCAAAACAATAAACCAGTCAATGGGATTCAGAGGTACAATATCCGTCTCATTTTGACTGACAGGCACTGGATTCGAGCCTCAGCAGGGGTCATACAAACGTCTTTAAAAAACTGCCTTCTACTAACAAGGTGCTCAGTTTTTGTAGAATGGGTAATAGATAGCTATTTAAACGAACGACGTTTATACCGTGTATCTAAAACAACAGTCAGTCGGATTGCAAACAATCGATGATATCTAAAGACTGTCAAACATAATTGAGCTGAAATAAAAACATTTTTCGGGGAGTCTGGTAATATCTCTTCATTATATCACCAAGAAAGAATATTTGCCAAGTCACCTTCATACCTTACACAAATATTCCATGACTGTGATGAACGGCTCTGTAGGCAAATCAACCGCAAATACTCGTAGCTACAAAGGGACCTAATTTGAAAAAGAAAAACATACTCGGTTCAGGCGGTTGTTCTCCCACTGACTGTTATCAAATATTAGGTACATGGTTTTATGACTAACAAACGACAAGCCCCCAACTGTAGTTGATGCAACATGTACGTACTAATATGTGGCCTATAGGGCTACATACGAAGGCACGGAATAACTTTTCCAATCTAGAACAATTAATACACCATTTCTGGAATGACTTAAAAGTATAAGCTGCAAAATTTGTACATGGTAGACATTCATTTAATGATCCATACACTACTTGACTATGAAAGTTTCTGATATTATACAAACTCTATGATAATCGAATTCGAACCTGATACTAATACAGTTTTTTTGATATATTTTTTCACTACCTGAAGCGATCAGCAAGAATAACAATTGATTTACTGACATAAGCATGAAATGTGACCACATTTTGATCCAGTTGAAAAAGGGTAACTTCAGTTTTCTAATCAGCATGATTCTCCGATTAAGGAATGTATTTTTGGAAATCATAGGCTGAATATTCTCTGGCAAGTTTGAGAAAAGGGAACACACAAACCAACTCTTAAATCGGGGGAAAGCCATTATGATTTCATCAATAAGAAGTCAAATAAATCCTTATTGTGTTGTTTTGATATTGAATAACTGTTATAATACAAAGTTAGGTAATATTTTTACTAAATAGTTGCAGTATTGGGAAACGCCCTTCACACCAAAAATGAAGCTTGTTTAATAGACCATGTGAAATTATAATGTATAGGTTTTCCCGCTCAATTTCGTGATTGTGACAA